>JAQSVH010000004.1:5141683-5168686 GCA_029448705.1 Adansonia digitata
AAAGATAACCCGACTGTCACAACGAAATTAAACCAAATTAAAAAAAAAATCCAATTTATTAATTTAATCATGAAAAAACAAAGTGCGCTTTCAGACCAGCGTGGATAATGGGGAAAAAACAAAATTACCAAAAAGCCCCACAATCCATTTCTTGCGCTTCTTTCTTCTTGGCATCAGACACCCCCCGAACCTTCATAGTTCAATATATACCTGTCGTCTGCGATCGAAAAATTATAATAAATAAAAAAATTATTCTCTCAAATCCTCCAGAAAAAAAAAAAAAACGAAAAAGAAAAAAAAGAGTGAGGACAAGAGGAAAAAAAAAGGAACAATCCTTTCATCGCGAAAAGCTCAGGCTCTTGCGATTTGTGGAGATGTCATTAATCGGTTAAAGTTATTCGTTTGAACTTCTCCAGGTTCTTTCTCGAATCTTATCTTATTGTCTTTTCCCTCTCTAATTTTGTTTTATTTAATTTTTTAGGGTTTTCTGATTGTAATTTTTTTGTAATTTATTTTTAAAAATTTTTTTATTCCATCTTTTAATCTCATTTTGATCGGGTAATTAATGCTGGATTCATTTTTCCTTTTGAATTTATTCAGAAAATTTTCCCAATTTCTAAGTTAATACGTGGGCGTAATATTGATTAACTTCGGTTTGCTTGCTGACAAAATTGAAAGAGTGTAAAAGGAAAAAATGGAGTGATTGTTAAATGCTACAGTAAATGATGTTAACTTACTAATATATAAATAGTGTAACGTAGGTTCAACTACTAAAATCTTCAAGCTTTTTTTTTTCTCTCCGCTGGTGTGGATGCACGCGAATGAAATTTGATTAAAATTCTCAGCCATTTAACTGGGAGAAAAATTTGATAAGAAATATGATTGTTTTATCTTATCAGTTTGATTACTTTTAAGTTTTTGGATTATTTAATAGCTATTGCAACTTGTGCATTAAAATGAATTGCACTATCTATGAATTTTATTGCAATGATTATTCTATGGATGCGCCTCTCTTCCAATTAGATAGGCATCGGCGTGTAGATTCGAATGCATATGTAAAGGGTGGCTGCGTAGGGCAGTGTTTAATGTTAAAGATGCATTGGAGGAATTAAACCTTTTAGATTTTGGTATGAGTGTAATATTTTTGGTCTGCATCTTTGATTCTGCTTACGAACAGAATGGATCATTCTGCTGTTGGTGAGGGTCCTGCTATACTGCAATTACATAAATGGAGTCCCTCAGAGTTGCCACTCAATCTGTCGGAATATCGTGAAGCTTTTATATCTCCGACAAGGGAGTTATTGTTATTGCTTTCATACCAGTGCCAAGCTTTGCTACTTCCTCTAAATACAGGTTTAACATCCCGACCTTTTTTATTTCTCTATTTCTAGACTGCCAAAAATTATATTGTATTTTTGTGTGGGTTGGAAGGTTTTCAGCTGCGCTATTGTTGTGTACTTGGTTTCAATTGCATGTGTATTCTGATTTATTTTTATGTTTTTTGAGAATTCCCTTATGGTTTGCAGGGGGCTCTCTGGGTGCTGATGTTTCAGAAAGTTGTTATGATGGCAGTCCTAGAATTTCAGATTTATTAGCTTGTAGGTCTAATTTAAAGGATGATATTCCGTGCACTTCTGGATCAAAAACGGATTTCGATAATGATATTTCCCTTGAACATGGATTCTCAAGGTCTAGTAGTTACACTTTTCTTTGTGATGTAAACTCATTGGCTTGGGGTGTGTATGGAGATACCTATAATCGGCACAAGGATGGTTCATTTAGAGAACTTCTTTTTGTGATTGGCAATCAAGGTGTGATGGTGCATGCATTTTCTCAGCCTGATAATAGCAGCTTGCCTGGAGCAATGTTAGAGGACGAGTATAGGGAAGGGACATGGGTTGAATGGGGGCCTTCATCCTCATCATTTCAACATATCAAGGAAGAGAAGCCAATTGATTTGTCTTTTGAAGCATCCCAAAATACTATAGATAAAAGCATCGCAAATGGAAATATAGGAGTTCCAGACAAGATAAGTAAGAAAGTTGGGGGTGATATATTGTCAGGAACTGCCACTTCGAAGAGATGGCTGCGATCATTTTTCACTAAAGCTGAAACTGTTGAGTATGAGGGTGGCATTTGGACCAGGTTTCCTCAGAAGTCATCATTTCCTTGCTCTGCGAAAGTTGTTTCTTTTGGCATTTTTCCTAGTAATTTCCCAGTTCTGAGATTCCTTTGTAAAGAGAACTCTTCATCAAGTAAGGAGAGGTACTGTGAGAGTATTGGGAACTTAGAAAATGGTTCCCATGAAAATGTCAAGTTGGATACATCTGATGTTGGTTCCAACACTTCATACAGATGCATCAAAGTGTTCTCTAGCAATTCACATCAATTAATTGGATTCTTTTTAACTCTAACGAACTCTGCATCTGACAATACCAGTGATGAAGGCGAGAAAAAGACTAAGAATATAATTTTTGTTGCCAGGTTGGATATTTGGGGAATTCAGTGGGTTTCTTTGGTGAAGCTTGTGCAAATTGTAAATACATGCCCGCTGGTTGATTGGAAAGACTTCCACTTTTCTGATGATCTTCTTATTTGCCTCAATGCTTCTGGCTTAGTGTTCTTCTATGATGTGGTGTCTGGTGAGCATGTTTCACGTCTTGATATTTTACAGACTTGCGGGCTAAACTGTCTTGCGAATTTGCGTGAACCAGAAAGTTCAACTCTAGATGATGATATGCAAATCAAGCCAAATTATCAGCATGGTAATTTATTTCGTCGAAGAACATTTAGTAGGCTAATTGTTGCATCATATACATCTCTTTTGGCTGTGGTTGATGAATATGGTGTAGTGTATGTGATATATGCTGGTGACTGTCTACCAGACAAGTATTATGCATTTGATAAATTGCTTCCAGATTATCAACATTTAGGACTTGGGATGTTAGTTGGTTGGGATGCTGGCGGTTCTGATGTAAGCCATCAAATGATATCTATTACTTCTCCAAATTCTTGTAATTGTTTTTCAAAAACGAATGAAATTGTTTCCTTTTGTGAAAATACTGGAAACAATATGCTTCAGAAAATCCATGGAAACCTTTATGGAAATCGGTTCCTTTCTGATTCAGTCTTGAATGGCTTTGCCACTGCTTCAAAAGTAAGGAATGAGAAAGTTCATGATTCACAAATACAGTTCCACCTTATGCGAAAGATTTTTCTTCCAACAGATAGATATAGTGATGATGACTGTATTTGTTTTTCTCCTTTGGGGATTACTCGGCTCAGTAAAAGGCATAATTTCAAGGAACCCAAGAGTTCTCAAATTGTTCATTTTGATTTGCATACAGATGCAGTAGTCCTTGATGATAGATGCTTGAATTTGGGAAGTGAAAAATTTTCTCTCCAAGGGAGAGTAGTTTCTATTGGAGAAGCTGTTGGTTGTACTTTCCGGGGTTGTTTTTATTTGGTGACTGATAGTGGTCTTTCGGTGGTTCTCCCTTCTGTTTCAGTTTCATCAAATTTCCTTCCCATTGAAACCATTGGTTATCAGCAGCAAAGTATTAGTACTGGCGTTGGACGTCACATAAAAAATACTCTGGGACTAGAAGAGCCAAAAATGTTCTGGTCACCTTGGAAAGTTGAAATTTTGGATAGAGTTCTTCTCTATGAAGGTCCTGAAGAAGCAGATCGTTTGTGCTTGGAAAATGGTGAGAAAAAATTAATTTGAATCAATTTATTTGCATGTATCAGCAAAATTTGGTGATCACAATTGTTTTCCATACCCTGGTTTTATTGTCGTCATTACCATCTATTTTCCCATTCATCCTAAATGTCGAACTTGCTTATTTCTTTTTGACTGTACTTAGCTGCTTGCCTGATGATAATTGATGTCTACTATGTTCTATTCTGGTCAAATTCATCATGGATATTTAGTTATGGTAGCTGGAATTAGTTGGGGTTTAGCCGCTGATAGCTAAAGTTAGTTGTGACTTTTAAGTCTGTGCTTGACCCTGGACACCATTTAACTGATTTTTATTACTCCCTTGATTTAAAATGGAAATTGTGAATTTTGTGGTTTGAAAGAGTAAAAAAAGTCTAGATAATGCTTTATTTCTTTTACATCTGTAGTTTAAAAGTATGATCGATTTTTTACTCATGGATTGCTGCATCATTCGAGAATGCTGTACTAAATTTCCTAATATCATGTGAATTGCTGCTATTTCAGGATGGGATCTGAAGTTTTCACGGCTGCGTCGGCTGCAAGTCGCCTTGAACTACTTGAAATTTGATGAAGTAAAGCAGTAAGATTCTTTCTTTTCATTTTAAAATTCTGCGTTGTTAGTCTTTTTCTTTCTTATCTTTTATTTATTCTTTGTTTGTTTGTTTTCTTTTTTGCCCCCTTATTCTTTCTAAGGTGCCATTTTGCACAACATGCTGAAATCTTAGTTATCTGTTTATGCTGGTCTGTTATATATCTGTTTGTATACCTCGTGTTTCTATCAGCCAATTTAGTCATGTCTATATGCTATTATGCCCCATGAGACATATATCTTTGTCCAAAGCAGAAGGCTATCTTATTTTATCTTTCATTCTCTTCAATAAATCCGGGGGGAACATATGACAAAGATAAGTTTAAAAGAATATCTAGTCTAGATGTAAATAAATCTAGTTTGTAGTGGCCAATCGGCATGTTAGCCATTTGCATTGTCTGTGTCATCATAATTTTCCTAATTATGTTGGTATTAAAATGATAATATTTGATTATATCATACATATTGAAGGAATCGTGTCACATATGAAGTATATTGTATCGGATTGAACAAGAGAAAGGGAGAGGGGGGAGTGAGATATCTGAAGTTTTTATCCACTTGATACCCCTTTTTTTTGGGGGGGGGGGGGCGCATTTTCCATGTTGTATTCTAGGTTTTTTAGATAATGGTAGTAGCCTATCCTGTTATCTAGTTAATTCTTTTTAAATTTCTGTTCTCTATGGGTTATTGCTGTAATTTACTAATTTGCACTGCACTTCTTTTCTCCTTTCAAGTTTTTGTATTATATAAAATTCACTATTTTGTGGTCCTTTATGCAGTGGTGTATGCCCAGAAGAATAAATTGATCCTTCAGCATGTGATTATAGAAAATTAGATTGAGGTCTTGTTCCATGTATTAGACTTGATTTTAACAAGTAATTAATTAATTAATTGATTTCTCCTGCTGTTTTAACAGATCTTTGGAGATGCTTGTGGGTGTCAACCTGGCAGAAGAAGGTGTTTTAAGATTACTTTTTGCTGCAGTTTATCTTATGTTTGGAAAAAATGGCAATGATAATGAAGTTTCTGCTGCATCAAGGTTAAAATCTTCTCACTTATATTGACTAGGATGGTCTTGCTATTTTATTTGTTTGCCCCTTGCAATGCACATGGCAAGCATAACTGCTTGATATGTTATATAAAACAGTGCACGATAGAAATAGATGCTACAATTGCAAATTTTTGCCTTTGTTTTCTGTATTTTGTACATGATGTGACTGTCTTCTCCAAAGATGTACAGGGATTGTCTGTTGAAGGTGAAAATACTTGGCATTATGTTCGGATTGAGGGGAGGGGAGAAAAGGAAAAGAGGGGAAATTAGGATCCCCTCCCCTTGTTTCAGTAACTTAAGAAATAAAATAAGGTAGTGATTTTCAACAACCACCCATTTTGATGTAAAGGCCCATATTTTAATTCCCCCATATCTCTGGGAACTGAGGGGAAAGGAAAAGGCTAAACTTTCTTTTATATTAAAATGTCTATAATACCCTAATTGCTTGCGTTTGTTTCTAAAGAAACCTATCTCTAGTTCCTCAGAGGTTACACCTCAGCTAGCCATTACTATCTTCTCTCTCTCTCTCTCTCTCTCTCTCTCACCCCTTTCTTGAGCTCCATTCCTAACTTTTCAATTTTATTTTGGTAACCCGCGATTTTTGGTTGCCTCTTTCTTCTTTGGCTTTTGTTTATTTATTTATTTTTCCTTGGCCTTGCTTTGTGCCCGAATAATTTCTTAGTCAATTCTTTCAGTTCGTTGATATGATTCTTTTTTTCTGAGCTGAAGATTGTTTTAATAGCTTAAAGATTCTAAAGAAAACAATTTAAAAAGGAAAACAATAATTATTCTTTACATAATTGAATTAATGCTATTTTATTCAGAGGAGGATGTAACTTGAAAAATACTTTATAGTGTACTAGTTCCTTTCCTTTCCACTCATTAACCAAATAAGGTATTTGATAATCATTCCTTTTGTTTATTCTTACTCATTTTTAGCTATCCAAACAAGGGAAGCAAATATCCATTCCTTTCCTTTAGAAAAGCCTTCCTTTCCCCTCCTTCACTAACTTATATCCGAACATAGCGTAAGTTTTGGAAAATTCCTTATCTAATGATTTTAGTAATTAAACACCAATTATTCAAATCAAAACTGTTCGTAGTTTTCAGCAGCGATAAGGATATTGATTGATGAGTTTGAGCATCTGTTCCTTTCTAGTGAAGTGCTCGAGGATAGTGTTCCATTAATCTTTGTATAAGCAGTTATCTTGTCTTCTTTCACCTTCTCCTTGAAAGGTATAGGTATTGTACACCTGTTTGCTATTTTATGACGGAGATCCTTGGTATTTGACTCTTTTGCATGGGGGTCATTGGTCCATATGGTGTTTGATTGAGGTAGACACCTACAGGGTTAAGGATTTTCTTATAGTTATATTTCCAGATTCTTTTGTATTTACTAATTAGCTAAGGTCACCTTCGGCTCACTTTCTCATGGAGCATTATATTTGCTCATATTTATAACTATTTTCTTAAATTGTACATGTTTGTTGTATGATAGTTTGTTTTGTATTAATCCATAAATGTTCCCTCTCATAAATATGCAAATCTCTTTCTATACTTTAACTTGGAAAGTAGTCGGAAAATATGGTTAACTTGTTCTATGTTCAGGTTTAATCTTGTTAGATACCTAGTATCTAAAAAGTTAAATTGCTTTGACTTCTCATTTTCCTGAAATTATGTGCCTCAGAAAACTATCCTACCCTTCAGAATGGGAATGGTTTTGATTACACAAGCATCCCTCTATAACACAAAACTTAGAAAAGCCTTGTGTGATGCTCTGACTCAAATCCAAGCAATGTAGCTAAGATGTATGAGTATGCCCCCAACAGTGGATTTTTTTTTTTTTTTTTTTAAATCTTGGACATCTACATGAAGTATTGGATACATATGAGAGGAATATTATATTGGATTACATATGATCCAATATTCGGCTACCCCTCGGAAGTATCTGTCCTATTTAGGTGTTAATGCAGTTGAACATTTTGGCCTCACTTGATAGACCTATCAAATGAATTTGACCTTTTATTACCCCTATCCTTCATCTTCTTTCTTAGTCTGAAAAACTGGTTGAAAGGTGCATCCTTTTTATTGTAAGATAGGTGTATGGATTCTGATCATGTCAAATTTGGTCCCTTGCTAATTATTGTTATTATTGGTATCAGTGTTGCTTTATTTACAAATTACATTTCAAATTAGAATGCCTACCTGATGACGACATTGTGGTTGACTTCATATATCTGCCAGTTTCTTGATTGGTTTTGCATGAATTATAGTTTTATGCTATTCAAGACCTATATAACTTTGGATGTTAGTTCGGTATGGTTGTTATTTCTTAATTTGAATAATAATTTTTCTTTGTGGATGAGTTACGTTGCCATATGTATTTTACGTTTCATTTTCCAACGTTACAGGCTACTGAAATTAGCCACCTGGTTTGTCACCAAAATGATCCGTGAATATGGATTACTCCAGCATAAAAGGGATGCATTCATGTTGCAGGGTATAGATAGGCACTGTTTCCTTGCTCTTCCTTCAGTTTTACCTGATAAAACACAAAATGAAGTAGGAACTTCTGTAAGGCTTCGTGGGATGGCTCATTTTTTGGAGATTATTCGTAATCTGCAATACCAACTTAGAGCAAAACTTAAAAAGCCAGGCCAAGGATTGGTACGATTTGGTTATGCTATGCTGGTTATATTCTATCCCTGGAATTTTAAGTAATATATTTTCCATATGATACAGGTGGATCGGAAGGAACCATTAGGTATGGTAGATCCAACTTCGTTGCAGAATGGATTTCAGTTTTCAACTCCTTTAGTGGATTCACTGGAGACATTGAACCAACATGAGCTTCAGATTCCTGAATTAGCTTTCCCATTCAACAATAATAAGAAGCTTGCTTTAGTGCCCAACAATTCTCTAAGCACCGAAGCTTATTTGGAATCAGAGGATCTAAGTGAAGCATCTGCTCTTGTTCCACGAGGAGTGGGCTCCGGGAAAATTCTTCCATCTGAAAATCCCAAAGAGATGATTGCACGTTGGAAAATAGATAAGCTGGATTTGAAAACTGTGGTAAAAGATGCTTTACTCTCCGGTCGCCTCCCTTTAGCTGTTCTTCAACTGCATCTTCATCGTTCAAGCGAATTCATCTCTGATGAAGAGCCACTTGATACCTTCAATGAAGTTAGTGGCATTGGAAGAGATATTGCTTATGACTTATTTTTGAAGGTAACTTCCCGAATGTAAAGTACATAAAGGTGAAGTTTTTCCTTATATCTGCAGTGTTTTTAACTGTACATGAACAACAGGGTGAAACTACAATTGCTATAGCAACATTACAAAGGCTCGGAGAGGATGTTGAAGTCTGCCTCAAGCAGTTGTTATTTGGCACGGTGAGGAAAACTTTACGTATGCAAATTGCTGAGGAGATTCGGAGATATGGTTACTTGGGATCAGTTGAGTGGAATATATTGGAGAGAATATCACTTATTGAGGTATGTGAAAGTTTACTGTTACTTGCCTTATATTTCTGTTGAAGAATGTGAAATGCAATTTAGTTCATACCCTAGCCATTTCTTTGGATCTAATTTAATTTTTCTTTTTGCTCTCTCTTGGAAGCGGCTTTATCCTAGCTCGAGTTTCTGGAAAACGTTTCATGCCCGTCTAAAGGGGTGCATGCAAGTGACATCGACTTTAAACCCACCAGGAGGGGTTTATTTGTGCCTATTGGACTTTTTCAACAATTTAAAAATTGAATGTGGTGAGATTGATGGAGTCGTTTTAGGTGTATGGACAAATGTTAATGAAAATTCATCTGATTCTGTGCTTGATCAAGATGGTGCTCATACTGGATACTGGGCTGCTGCTGCTGTGTGGTCCAAGGCCTGGGATCAGAGAACCATCGACCGTGTAAGACACTTTTCCTGTCTTCCTTGCAGTATATTTCTTTTAAAAATGTTATGAATTGTATTGAAAGGTAATGTAAGAAAATAAAGTTTTTGTAGTAAGACATGCTCAATGGGCACTATTCTTTATAATTCTTGGCTTTTTTTTTTTTATCATTCCATTGACTGAAATGATAAAAAAGATGGGTATTGCATTGAAGCAAACCCTAAAGGGAAACTTTTACATGATCAGTTTGTTGGGGCGGGGGGGAATCTTCTCAATGGAGGTCATTCGTTTTAAATGGCTAACTATATGTTGTTAAAATGAAATCTTCATTCCATTCTTCGTGTTCCAGTTAATTCACTTTGACTAGAAAAAGCTTTCAATGTGTCTGATATGTTGTGAAGCAATAGCAATATTTGCCGGCATCTTGAACTTTAAATTGAACTTTATGTTTATCCATGTCAAATTGGCGTCAATAATTTTGGCCTTAATTACTTTAACCGAAGTTCATCATATTTACAATTATTTTTGCGGGATAAATCCTGGAAGCTGAAAACATACAATATCTTTGTAGGTTGATTTTTGTACATATTCATGTTTGCATTAACACACTAATTGGTTGGTGGACTGAAAGATGTCTTTTATTTAAACTTTTGCTTTTCAGATAGTATTGGATCAGCCTTTCGTAATGGGTGTTCATGTGTCATGGGAGTCACAGTTGGAATATCATATATACCATAATGATTGGGACGAAGTCTTCAAACTCTTAGACCATATTCCTACATCTGTTTTATCAAATGGAAGCCTCCAAATAGCTTTGAATGGTTTCCAGCCTGCCTCAACTGTTGAATGCAGTGGATTTCCTGACTTTGGCAATTATAGTTGCTCTGTCGAGGAACTGGATGCTGTATGCATGGATGTTCCAGATATTAAAATTTTTAGGTTGCCTTCCATTTTTATGTGTTCTACATGGTTAAGAATGCTCGTGGAGCAGGAGCTTACAAAGAAACTGATATTTTTGAAAGAATACTGGGAGGGCACTGCAGAGGTAGTATCTCTTCTTGCACGTTCAGGCTTCATTATGAACAGATACAAGATTTCATTTGAAGATAACTCCATTGAGAGATCATCGGATCTACATTTCTCAAGCAGGAGTGAAAATATTCATGTGGATACGGTGCAAGCTCTGGATAAATTATGTATTCGTTACTGTGCACAATATAACTTGCCGAACCTTCTGGACCTTTACCTTGATCATCACAAGTTGGTTTTCAATGATGATTCCCTTTCTTCATTACAGGAAGCTGCTGTAAGTACCATAAAATGTCCAGTGATTGTTAATGTTCTTTGCATTTGATCTTATTTAATAACCAATCTTCATTATTTTATTGGCTTTCATAACTGGACTTGTCTTTGCTTGAGGTGATTATCTTTCATTCTATAATTTTGTTATGAACTTTACCAGTGTGAATGACTCATCTTTATTTGTAGATTATCTTAAAGCATTCTGAGATTATCAGCTTGTGTACTATTTCACTAATAGATTGTTCTGTTTTATGTGATAAACTAATTTTATATGCTCTTACATGTCTTTTCTCTCTTATGTGATGCATTTGTTCAGGGAGATTGTCATTGGGCAAGATGGTTGCTCTTATCAAGGTGTAAGGGGCATGAATATGATGCATCTTTTGAAAATGCTCGTTCAATAATGTCACATAATTTAATTCATGGTAGCAACCACCTTGGTCATGAAGTAGATGAAGTAATTCATACTATTGATGATATTGCGGAAGGAGGTGGAGAGATGGCAGCATTAGCAACTCTACTGTACGCATCTGCTCCAATCCAAAGTTGCTTAAGTAGTGGGAGTGTTAACAGGCGTAACAGCTCCACAGCTCAATGCACATTAGAAAATCTGAGACCTACTTTGCAGCACTATCCTACATTGTGGCGTGCACTTGTATCAGGATGTTTTGGACAAGATACATCTTTTGGTTTCTTGGGCACCAGAGCAAAAAATGGTTACTACTTTACCTTTCTTTTTCTTGTTTATTCATGCCCATTAGAAATTATGTATTGTTTTAAGCATAATTTTCTTGCCTTTGATTTGGGAATGCAGCTTTAGCAGATTACCTAAATTGGCGTGACAACATCTTCTTCTCTACGGGACGTGATACTTCCCTACTACAGATGCTGCCTTGCTGGTTCCCAAAGGCTGTACGGCGGTTGATCCAGCTTTACGTGCAGGTCTTCTTTTCTTTTCTTGATCTTTTTTCATTTAATAAAATATGGTATGGTGGGTACTGGTTTACTGGGCAAGTTGTGTTCCTCTCACCTTATGATGCTTGTATTAATGCTTACAAGGGCTATTCTTTGTTATCTTTGACTGATTTAAGGTCCCTTATATTTTAAATTTCATCTATTCACTTGCTCTTTTTGGTATTTACTTCTATATCATGTAGTTTGCATGATGTTGCAGGGTCCCCTTGGATGGCAATCGCTTTCTGGTTTGCCTACTGGAGAATCTTTGTTGGATAGAGACATCGATTTTTACATAAATGCTGATGAACAATCTGAGATTAATGCTATCTCCTGGGAAGCAACTATACAAAAGCATGTTGAAGAGGAACTTTATCACGCTTCACTTAAGGTTTATCCTTATTTACCTGAGATAATAAGTTGATAATAACCACGTGGTTAATAAACATCTGAGATGGATAACATTTCATTTACTTACTAAATGATTTCCCCCTATTCCCTGCATGTTTAGAGTAAATATGATGTATTGATATCTGGGTTTGTTGTGAAAGGATGATATGTTGAAATCTGAGTTAAAATTTCATATGTAATCTGGTGACAAATGGAAGTTCTTGCTTAAGTCACTGTAACAGATAATTAAGGGGAATAATGGACTTGTTTTTCTATGTTGTAAGGGTCCTGTCCCTTTGAACTTCTGTGCCAGTAAATTCTCTGTCCTCTTCTGATTTAAATAAATATGATGTACATTGAAACTAAGAATCCCAATATCAGATAGTCAAATCATTTTCAACTTCTCTTCTTTCTCCTTGTTTGTATAAAAAGAGTAATTTACTTTCCTGAAGTAACTGCATTTAGAGTGTATATTGTAGCTTCTTGTTGGATTGTATTGTTCATGCCCACTTTTTCTACTTTGTTTCTTTGGCTCTGATGTTTATTAGGTTTAATGCTACTGTTTGTTTAGCTTTTCTTCAATTTACTTGTTTCTGGTTTCGTTTAACCATAATCATTTTTATCTCAATGGTTCTTTTTTTTTTTTTTTTCACTTTAGGAAACAGGACTAGGGCTCGAACATCATTTGCATCGTGGACGTGCACTTGCAGCATTTAATCATCTTCTTACTTCAAGAGTTGAAAAGTTGAAAGTAGAAGGGAGATCCAGTGCTTCTGGACAAACAAATGTTCAATCAGATGTCCAAACACTTCTTGCACCTATATCTGAGAAGGAAGAGTCTCTTCTTTCATTTGTAAGGGCTTTGTTTTAATTTTATTTAGATTATGATATATTTATGATTGAAATGAATGAGATTGAATAACATGAAAATGCAGTAAAGGGGGCTGGCTTAGTTTATTTTCTTATGCTACTACGGAATTACCAAGAAGATAGTAAGCTAGGGCGACGTCTGATAATGAATCCATGTAATACTTGTTCCTGTTTAATTTTCAGGTCATGCCCTTTGCTATTACCCATTTTGAAGACAATGTGTTGGTGGCATCATGCGCTTTTCTTTTAGAGCTGTGTGGTTTATCAGCCAGCATGCTCCGAGTAGATGTAGCTTCATTGAGACGGATATCATTCTTTTACAAATCCATTCAAAATAAGGAGAATTTTAGGCAACTTTCCTCTAAGGGTTGGGCATTTCATGCTGCAACACATGATGACAATATTATGGAGTCTCTAGCTCGAGCACTGGCTGATGAATATATGCTTAGGGATAACTCAAGGAATTCTAAGCAAAGGGGATCTCTAATTTCAGTTTCTAGCAAACAGCCTTCTCGTGCTCTTATGCTTGTCCTACAGCATTTAGAGAACGCTAGTCTGCCACAGTTAGCGGAGGGAAAGACATGTGGATATTGGCTGTTAACTGGTAATGGTGATGGCACTGAATTGAGATCTCAACAAAAGGCTGCAAGTCAATACTGGAGTTTAGTCACTGTGTTTTGTCAGACACATCAGCTGCCCTTGAGTACAAAGTATCTTGCTGTATTAGCAAGAGACAATGATTGGGTATGCCTTAATTAGTTTTAATTCATTTCTGAATGACAATTTTTCTCTGACTTCAAACTTATGGTGTGCCTGTCTTCTTAAAGGTTGGATTTTTGTGTGAAGCTCAGATTGGAGGGTACTCATTTGATGCAGTATTCCAAGTTGTAAGCTCATTGTTTGTGAAGTTCTTCTTTTGAATTTTATTTTATCTTCGTAAGTTTAATGCTTGATGGTGTTCTATTATGTTTTTAAAAAAATTCCACCATTTTAATATCTTGTTACTATCTTTTCTGTGTTTCAGGCATCAAAGGAATTCAGTGATCCTCGTCTTAAGATTCATATGCTAACAGTTTTGAAAAGCATGCAGTCAAGAAAAAAGGCTAGTTTCCAATCATACCTGGATAAGAGGAGTGAAAGTCCCTTTCCAGAAGAAAATGTGTACATACCTGTTGAGCTCTTCAGAGTTTTAGCAGATTGTGAGAAGCAGAAAAACCCAGGCGAGGCCTTATTGCGGAAAGCAAAAGACTTCTCCTGGTCTATTTTGGCCATGATTGCATCATGCTTTCCAGATGTGTCTCCACTGTCTTGCTTAACAGTTTGGCTAGAAATAACCGCAGCCAGGTTATTAGATGCATCTCAAGATGAAATTTTACTTCTATGATCTTTTCATTTTGCTACTCTCGCTCTGTCACTTCACACTCTTCAATATCAGTCTACTAGTCTAGTATCCTTCTTTCTAAGATTTTGCTTCTTTTTTTTTTTTTTTTTATTTGGTGAATATGGCCATTTTTTTATTTTACTTTGAGTTAGATCTGATTGGATATAGTCTTACAGGGAAACTAAATCCATCAAGGTGAATGACATAGCTTCCCAGATAGCAAATAATGTTGCAGCAGCCGTAGAAGCTACCAATTCCTTGCCATGTGGTAGCAGAGCACTTTCATTTCATTACAATCGGAGGAATCCAAAACGAAGGCGGCTTTTGGAATCTGTATCTAGGACTCCCTCATCTGAGGCATCTGATAGTTCAACAAGAATATTTTCTTCTGACGGCAGTGCTGCTGGGGAAGTAAAAAAGGTTGAACTCGGGGAAAAGATTAATGTTTCAAGTGATTTTAATGAAGGTCCAGCTTCACTGGCCAAGATGGTTGCTGTTCTTTGTGAACAGCGCTTGTTTCTGCCTTTACTAAGAGCATTTGATTTGTTCCTCCCCTCATGTTCTTTCCTACCATTTATCCGGGCTCTTCAGGTTTGTAAGGACTAAACTCTAGCTTTATTATTCATCTTTGCTACCTTTTAAGTGGGAGAGGGCTGCTATCGATGTGATAAAAGCCTTGTGAGGCAGTTATCACCAACCAGTAGTAGATGCGTCATGTCCTGATAGTCATCGGACACAGGCTGCAGTTTCTGTATTTGCCTCTTCTATTTGTTGTTTGGGTGCTGAACATAGAACTTTATGCTCAGAAGTAATTGGAAAATGAAATTTGAAGGACTTAGCAAAACTTAAAATGATGGTATCTCAAACATATGTATAAACATACTCAGGTCGAAGTTTCCTCTTCTTAATTGAATGCATATTAACATGTTTGTTTGAATGCCATGAAACATACCATGAAAATGATGTTTTCTTAAAGACCTGAACCTGAATGATTTTTGTTATAGTGATTATTTTCACTTTAGATATGAAGTAAACGATGCGGATGCCATATTTATATAGAATAAATGAAGAAAGTAAAGGTTGACCAAAATCACATAGATTGAAGTGATCGGAAGAGTTTGGCATAGTTGGATTTCAGAGGGTGCTATTGAACAGAGTGGCCTGGTGAAAACAGGTTCATCATTCATTTAGCTTACTTCTTAATAGTAGGGATTGAGGCTCAATTGAGTTGATTTGAGTTGTGTGTCTCAAGCTTTGACCATAGCTGATGATTTGATGATTTTGGAAACAAATTAGGAAAAAGATTGTTCTTTTTTTTTTTTTGGTTGAATAGAATGTTCTTATTTGATGTGCACATAATGTATATGTTTCTTTTCTTTTATGCAATTTATTGCATTTACGTGTTTCAACTGCTGAAAAGTAGTGCTATGAAGTCTTGCAACAGCAATCATTTTATTCTGGGTTTGGGTTTGAAATAAGGTTGAGGCTTGAAGTGATAATGTTTTATAAAATCTGATCTATTCTACCTGCACGATTCCCCTTCCCCTGTTTTCCCTTTTTCTTCAGGCATTTTCACAAATGCGTCTGTCTGAAGCTTCAGCACATCTTGGTTCTTTTTCTGCCAGAATTAAGGAAGAACCAAATATAGGAAGAGAAGGGCAGATTGGACTGTCATGGATTAGTTCCACTGCTATAAAAGCTGCTGATGCTACGCTTTCTAGTTGTCCATCTCCTTATGAAAAAAGGTGCTTACTGCAACTTCTTGCTGCTACTGACTTTGGAGATGGAGGTTCTGCGGCTGCTTGCTATCGACGACTTTATTGGAAAATTAATCTAGCAGAGCCTTCTTTGCGTAAAAATGATGGTCTGCACCTTGGGAATGAAACTCTAGATGATGCTTCCCTCCTAACAGCACTAGAAGGGAACAGGCAGTGGGAGCAAGCACGCAACTGGGCTAGGCAGTTGGAGGCTAGTGGTGGACCTTGGAAGTCTACTTTTCACCAAGTTACTGAAACTCAGGTACACCGTTAACCATGTTGTTTCTTTAGGCGTAATGCAATCTATTGAGGTTGTTAACTTGTGCATCTGGCCTTTTGAATTAGATTACTTGTCTAGTAGCTAACTTGTGAGAAAACAGCTAAGTTGGGTTCAGAAGTGCACATCCACACACCAGTTTGTTACCTGATTTTGCAGTTTCTCGTTGGCTCAAACAATTAGGTTAATAATCACTCACAACCTTGTAGGGAAAGGGACTTTCTGTGCTTGCCCACTTACATGTTTTACATGGAATTAGCATCAATCCGATTTATGGTGCTTATGCTCTGAGGGGTCGTATTACTCTTCTGGCAACTGGATTTGTTACAGCCTTGTGCCTTCCAGCATTGAGTTTGGAAAAATGGTTTGACTATTTCATGTTGAGCTTATGTTCTTTCTGGTCTTTGTAGCCTAGTTTTGCTCTTGAAGATCCTTTTTGCGTATATTGGAACTTTGTTGTTATGTTCCCTCATTCATTTTCCTGTGATGATCTATTTATTCTGTTAGCATAATTGGACCTGCATTTGGTAAGAAGAAGGAAATAATCATGCATTATGCTGCCAAAATTTAATTGTTTTGATTTAGATGCGCAGAGGAAAAAATAGCTGCTCTTCTTTCCTTGGGAAGTTGATGATGGCATAATTGTTGTGTGTGAAGACTGCCTTCGTGATCTGATTTCATAATTGCCACTGGAAGGACCTCTAAAGAGGGTTAAGTTGTTTGCTAGCTTTTAAGAAGAGGAAAGGAAAGAGTAGTGCAAATGGTCGTGGATATAGTTAAGGATTAAACTCAAATAGGCGCATACACATATCTACATCCACATATGGATGAAACGATTGATTCTGTCAGACTATAACAGAAAATCTAAGGGTTTTAGGAATGTGCCGCTCTTTGATGTTATATTGCAGGTTTGGAAAGAGTATATTAGAACGTTCACGAGTTAGAGGTCTTTTGGCAAAAGGACAAATTGTGGAAGTGTGTAAAATTAGGAGTATATTTTATCAGAATGCTAGACTTAGTAGAAAATTGGATTTTCATAGATGGGAAGTTGATGAGAACTTTGATGGAGAATCTTCCAGGCTCTAATTGTAAACCTAATATAGAGTAGTCGTACAAGTAAGCATTGTTACTTCATGACAATGGATATTGCAGGTATCCTTAACGCATGTTTGTGAAGCTGAATTCCAAATGCGGCTACTTCTGGAATAAATTACTGGACTATTGCTTTCTATTTTGACTTCTGTTGTGCTACATACCTTATGCAATGAATGTTCTTTTCTAGCAGCACCTCTTGAACTTCTGAATATCAACTCTCTTTGTCCTTCAGGCTGAATCCATGGTAGCTGAATGGAAAGAATTCCTTTGGGATGTCCCTGAAGAGAGAGTTGCTTTATGGGGTCACTGCCAGAGGCTATTCATCAGATATTCCTATCCTGCTTTACAGGTATGCTTTGGTCATGCATGTGAAAGATATCTAACAGAATCTTATTTTTTGATAGCTTGCTTATTTATTCTTGATGTAATTTTGTTGCTACATGGCTTGCAGGCAGGGTTGTTTTTCCTCAAGCATGCAGAAGCAGTAGAGAAAGATCTTCCAGCAAGAGAGCTTCATGAAATGTTGCTGCTTTCTCTTCAATGGTTAAGCGGGATGATAACCCAGTCCAACCCGTGAGTGATTTCTCCAATTTCAGTTGCTTCTTTGCATCTAAATATTCAGGCTTCTTGTCTAACTTCTGTACTAAATTTATCAGAGTTTATCCTATAAATCTTCTGCGAGAAATTGAGACTAGAGTATGGCTTTTAGCCGTAGAATCTGAAGCTCAAATGAAAAGTGAAGGAGAGATCAGTTTAACGGGTTCTAGCCGGAATCCTCTGACAGGGAATATTTCCAACATTATTGATCGAACTGCTAGCATGATAACAAAGATGGATAATCATATTAATTCAATGAAGAATAGAATTATGGAGAAATATGATGCAAGGGAACCACACCATAGAAGCCAAGCATTAGACTCCAGCTCTTCTATTGCGACAATTGGGAGTTCAAAGACAAAACGGAGGGCCAAAGGCTATGTGCCATCGAGAAGGCCATTGGTAGACCCAGTAGATAAAGGCCCAGAGCCTGAAGATAGTTCCAATCCTCCCAACCTTAGAAATGATGTCCAGTTGCAAGATGATAGCTTAAAAATTGAAATATCTTTTTCTAAGTGGGAGGAGAGGGTTGGGCCTAGAGAGCTTGAAAGGGCTGTTCTATCCTTACTGGAGTTTGGACAAATAACAGCTGCCAAGCAACTCCAACAGAAGCTGTCTCCGGAACAGATGCCTTCTGAATTCATGCTCGTGGATACTGCTTTAAAACTTGCTGCAATGTCCACTCCTACTAGCGAAAAGCCAATACCACTTGATGAGGAACTTCTTTCTGTAATTCAGTCATATACACCAATTGATCAGCATCTCATCTACCCACTGCAGGTACTTCTTGTCTATGTAGCTTTTCACATCTCCCATTCCATTTATCAGTAACTGTTGATCTTGTTTTGAGTAGTCAAAGTTCAATCAGAGTTTCCCTTTTTTGTGGGCTACTCATGGTTCTTCTTTGACTTCCTGGTTAGTTGTTCTTCTGATTTTCGTACCTGACTCCTATATTTTGAATATCAAAGGTCTTGGAGACTTTGGCAACTGTTTTCACGGAAGGTAGCGGACGCGGATTATGCAAGAGAATAATAGCAGTTGTCAAAGCTGCAAATGTCTTGGGTCTTTCATTTTCAGAGGCATTTGGCAAACAGCCTGTTGAATTGCTACAGCTACTTTCTCTTAAAGCACAGGAGTCTTTTGAGGAAGCAAATCTCCTTGTGCAAACTCATGTTATGCCAGCTGCTAGTATTGCTCAGATTCTTGCAGAATCCTTTCTAAAGGTGATTGTCCAGATGCACTTTATATATACTTGAGTGTTAATGCTTATATGAATACTAGTTGCTTGTGGCTGTGGGTTTTAGTTGCGGTGAGACGCCTTTATGTTTCTGTTTCAATCCATATCTTTGCACTGCATCTGTCTGATAGTTGTTTTTTTGGGTATTTCTATATAACATGTTGGCCTCACATATGCAATATGCTTCAGGGTTTACTGGCTGCTCATCGTGGGGGATATATGGATTCTCAGAAGGAGGAAGGGCCAGCTCCTCTATTGTGGAGATTTTCAGATTTCTTGAAGTGGGCTGAACTGTGTCCTTCTGAACCAGAAATTGGCCATGCATTAATGCGTTTAGTGATTACCGGACAAGAAATACCACTTGCCTGTGAGGTATTTTCTTGTTATAACTATAATTGAACATCATTTTGTGGGGATAAAGTATCAAGTTGTTAAAGAACTTGCAAATGAGCGTGTGTTGTTAGAAATCACAGTAGAATTCTTAATTTCTCTAATTCAAAATGCAAGTCATTTCTGGGGACTATATACAGCAGGTTTTGAATCAAATCCTAGATAGAAAGGAAACTAAATATCTTGAATCCTAGATAAGAGAGGAAATTGTCTCTAAGAAAAAAAAAATCTTTTAACTTATGGCAAGCTAATCTCCTTAATTGAAAGAGTCCTACAATTTACAGATTCTTTGCAGCTATTTACCTAAATAGATTAGGACTAAAAATATCCTCAAATATGTGTCATATGCAGAAACTATTCTTTTGGGAATTGGTGCAACTATAAACAGTATTGTTTTGATGTTTTCATTTCCATCATTTTTTTTTTTCCTTGTAGAGAAGTCATTTTAAAATCCAATCATTATGTTTGTGATTAGGCATGAGAGTCCAGTGAGAAAAAGGTTCTGTTTTTTTTTCTTTTGTAGTATGATCAACTACTCTCCTATTATATCGTCTTTAGTTGTATCACTTGGTGCAATTTTTCTATTCTTTTTAAATTTTTATTTCAATAAAATTATGAGATTGTCAAGTCAAAATTTTCTGTTTTATTTCTTGCTTTAGAGGGTGTATTTTTCATGGCTGAGAGTTTCATTCACTGGCAAAATATGTTCTCAGGTTGAGCTTCTTATTCTTTCGCACCATTTCTACAAATCATCAGCATGCCTTGATGGAGTTGATGTTCTTGTAGCCCTTGCTGCAACTAGGGTTGAAGCCTATGTGTCCGAGGGTGATTTTGCATGTTTGGCTCGCTTGATAACCGGTGTTGGAAACTTCCATGCCCTTAATTTCATTCTTGGCATTCTTATAGAAAATGGTCAATTGGATCTACTTCTTCAGAAGTATTCCACTGCTGCAGACACAAATACTGGCACTGCTGAGGCTGTCAGAGGATTTCGAATGGCTGTTCTGACATCATTGAAGCATTTTAATCCTTACGACCTTGATGCATTTGCTATGGTTAGTATATGCATGTTTTGCTTCAATGCTATCTGTTCTATTTTAGGCCATCGATATCATCTTTTGGAGAAACTGTTTTGAGTTTATAAGTATACGTCATATAGGACTAACTGGTTCAGGTTTCTGTCCAAGACTAAGGCTTCATTTGTATGGGGGGCCTGTGTGCCTCCCACTTTACCTGCCCCAAATATATATTGATATTTTAACATTTTTTAAATATATTTAAGATTGAATTAAAATAAGAGCACCTTATTCATTTAATAAGATAATGACTTCACCCCAGACTCCGGAAAATCTTAGCAGAAGTCCAGCGTCAGGCTTGCTGACCTGAGCAGGATGTCCAGCTCTTGAATAGGTTCATTTAGGCCTTCATAATTAATATATTTAATGATGGGCCTCTATACTTTCTCAAGATTAGGTTGATGATGATTTTATATGTTTTGTCATCAAATCCTTGGAGTTCTTAGTTGAAGATATTTTCTGGACCTCAACTAGGCTTTTGTGAAATATTTTTATCTCATTTATCCTTTGTTCATATACTTCTAACCATTCCGGACCATTCATCATTTTCTTTCTGCGTTGCTTTTTCTTATTTGCAGGTTTATAGTCACTTTGACATGAAGCATGAAACAGCTTCTTTGTTGGAGTCACGAGCCTTGCAAGCTTCCCGGCTGTGGTTTCAAAGATATGACAGAGACCAGAATGAAGATCTCCTGGAATCAATGCGCTATTTCATTGAAGCTGCTGAAGTTCACTCTTCAATTGATGCTGGCAATAAAACGCGCAAGGCTTGTGCCCAGGCTTCCCTTGTCTCCCTTCAGATACGAATTCCAGATTCTAAGTGGCTCAACCTATCTGAAACCAATGCTAGGCGAGCGCTAGTTGAGCAAACACGATTCCAAGAGGCTCTAATTGTTGCAGAAGCCTATGGTCTTAATCAGCCAACAGAATGGGCCCTAGTACTTTGGAATCTGATGTTAATTCCAGAATTGACGGAAGAGTTTGTGGCTGACTTTGTGGCTGTGCTTCCTCTTCAGCCGTCTATGCTTCTTGAACTGGCAAGATTCTACAGGGCTGAGGTAGCTGCCAGAGGTGATCAATCCCAGTTCTCGGTCTGGCTCAGTGGTGGAAGGATACCACCAGACTGGGCCAAATACCTTATGAGATCATATAGATGCTTGTTGAAGAGGACTAGGGATCTAAGGTTAAAGTTGCAGATGGCTACTACAGCTACTGGGTTTGCTGATGTGGTGGATGCCTGCATGAAGGCCTTGGATAAGGTCCCTGACACTGCAGGGCCACTTGTCTTGAGGAAAGGGCATGGTGGGGCTTACCTCCCACTAATGTAAAACGGTTTGTCTATACACTCTGAGAGCATGATTTTGGCCGAGGCCGATGATTATTCTGAAGGGTTAAGAGGGATGATGATAGATAGGATGTTGATGCCCATTGATCTGAATCTGATGATGCTTTCGTGGTATTGCCACTTAACAATCATCATCGAAGAACATGTGATTTTTGGTCTAAGATATCAAAGTTGTCGATTAGCAACTGGAGCTAGAGATGTTCTTTATGTTATATAAACATGATTGCACAAACTCAGAACTAGGGAGGCAATAAAAAAAAAAAAGAGAGAGGGAGAGAGAGAAATGAGAAGAGCGTATTTTTTAGAATTAGATTAGGGATTGCATTGCAATCAAAATGTTGTATAATGGTTTGTTTCATTTGTTCCATTGTTTTTTTGTTTTTTTTTTGAGATCTTAGAGATGCCATTGGATGAATATTTAAGGGTCCATAACATTCCTGTTAAGAGATGTACAGTTTGTTCATTCTTTTTGATATATTGTTATATTTCATTTGCCAACTCTTCCCCTTTTCCTAACCTTTTCTTTTCCATTAAAATTTCATAATATTCTTTAAGGTTTTTATAACAGTTGCGGCAAGATTTGATCAGGATTTAAGATTTTCGATACGACTATGTTTTTTTTTTTTTTTTTTTTCTGAATTATTGCTAAAATGTTTTATCCCATTGATCCTTGTCTTCACTGTCCCAAATTTCTATCGCCCTGTACAAATTGTTTTCCCGTCTTTTATCCGTCTTCTGTCGATGCCATTGCTGACTACTTTGTTGTTGTTGTCGTCATCGTCGATATCCTACTTCGGTTATGAGGGTAAGAAATTTCATTTTCTTATCAATCAAAATTCGATCCGGAAAAGTGCACATTTAAAACTAATAGGAGAGAGGGTTACCAAAAAAAAAAAAAAGAAGGAACTAATTTATTGGTTCATAGAGTATCTCCAAAATACATAGACCGTTTTTACAAAAATAAAGTTATATCTGGGCTTCTTCTTATTAAAATTTTTCCCTTCTAATATTTGATAATGGAAATGTAAAGATTGTTAAAAACAGAGAAAAGCAACAGAACTTAAAAACTCAAGAAAATCTCAGGATGCTGCCCGAGGACTTTAATTTGCCAAGCGATAAATTTTAACCATGTTTTGAGTGTCAACTGGGTTTGGGACGCCTCTGTTCAAGCAGTCGTTTCATGCGTTCGAGGACGCCAAAAAAGTTTGAACCGCCAATACCAATCCACAACACTCTTGGCTCAATGCCCTGCAGTATAAAAATGTCCGTAAATCTATGTATAAAACTTCTCCCTGAAATGTTAAATATATATTTTTCCTATAAGTTGCAACGTAAGTTCTTCAGGAAACTCCTACTTTAAGAAGCGCAGAAGGCCCTTCCTCCCTAATAATTGTTTGAACACAATCCAAGATCCCCATATACTGGTTTGCTGATCCCTTGAAACCCACAAATGAAATAACTGAATCTTATTATGCCCCGATCATTGTAAACCGGAAGGGTAGATAAAAGATCTTAAAGAAAAACTGCGACACCTGAACCATTAACCTCGTTTTAATAACATCGAGGGGGGTTGTTATTGCTCCGGTTAATGCACCTTCAACAAGGTCGTATTTAGCATGTAAGGCATTTCATTCAAATATCAGAGTCTATATTACTCGGCCATAGAGATGAGTATCAGATATGACCATGCATCTTGCAAGATTATGGTCAATTTTTTTAAAGTATCATACCCTCATATGCCCAAGTCTGAACATGTGTTGGACATGATAGTTTAGGAAAAATGAGTGGTCCTGTAACATAGTTCAGAGTATCGGGCAGAGTGTTCTGGATGTAAACTTATATGTTACAAGGATCTCATAATACCACCAAAAGCACCAATAATTGCATTCTCAGGATCACTTAAGTCTCTTTGAGCCCGCAAAAAGGAAGAAAAACTTAACCTTTTCAAACACCCAATTGTAAGTATGTTCATCCCATCCTATCCCATATGTACGAAGCTTGTCACTATATATCTGCAGATAGCTAAATGTCCAGTCGGCATATTATATATATGTGTATGTATGTATGTATATGTGTATATATATATATATATGTACGTATATATATATCTATTTATACATGATATATATACGTATATGTATCAACTCAAATAAAAATAGTGTTCTTCGCCCATGAATCAATAGATCAGGCATTTTTTATAGAGCCAAATAAACTTAAATAACGTCCCCATTGCTTCACTTGTCGTATTATAGAATACCTCCTAATGAAAGTTTTCATTTCTATACTATATTTGTCCTGATATTCTCTTTTGCTTAAAATTTTATCAACAAGTTTTGCCCAAGCATCCGACACGCCATATATAAAAACTTGCATTTTATAGCTTATCGACCCAATACCCTTAACCTTAAGCTTCGTTTATATAATTTATAGTAGATGTAGGCCAACTTAAACACAACCAAAACCATACACTGACACTTCAGGGTTCATTCGTTGGGCTTCCAAAAAATTGCAGGTCCAACTTGACTTTCCTAATGCGAGATAACAAACAAAAAAGGAACTCGAACACCATGGACGAAGAATGCATTAAAACATATCATATAAAGTAGCTTTAGAATACTGTAGTATGCAAGGCAGGGAGAGGAGAGGGCAAAGGCGATCGAGTAATTAGAATAACAGGCAAATCCATCAATTTAATGCGCCATACTACCAGCAATAGTAAAAGATCACATGGATGAGAGCTTACAGCTGCCTTGTAACCAAGTCTAAGTTGCTTGTAGATGCAGAATTGATTGGCATCAAATAGAAAATCTCGTAATGGAAAAGACCTATAACCCTACAACCTGAAAAAACAAGGGTCAGGTAATGTACAACTCGCAATAACTTAAGGATTTTTCATTCATGAAATAGCAACAGGCTGATTCCCCATTCAAAAAAGCAACCCTCTTTAACCTCCATCGAGGACATTCAGAAATAATTAGGGTAGGTGTTTGCACTTGAGTTACTCAGACTCGGGTGTCGAACATGGACATGATCTATTTTTTTTAAGTTTTATTTAGAGGGTCCTAGGAAGGTCATATATCCTCGTGTCCGGATATGAATCAGACATGGGTGTCGGACACGGGTGCTTCAAGAAAACTGAAAGTCTTGGAGCAGCATAGGATTGCACATTCATTATGGTAGGAGACAGCGAAAAGTGAGGGCATCTCATACCGCATAGAGACCCTTAAATCCCTCCTTCGATGCAATAAGACGAACAGCATCGGATGCAGAAGTAAACTGCCCGGTCTGCATCCTTTGCTTTACAACCTGAGTTGTTAACAAAAAACAAAATACAATGAGGAAAGGACGAGTAAATCGGTTTTTAAATATAAAAAAAAAAAATGCATGAGCGAACATATCTACCTCAGTTGGAATACGAATAAGTGAAGCAGCAATTCCTCCTATGGCCCCTGCAGTCTGCATGGGATTCAACCGCCTTAACAAGAACGTGCAACCAAACCATCAGTCAAAGTCCAATTGGACTTTAAAGGAGTGGGGTGAGAAATCAAGGAAGTTATTCGACCAAATCATTTACGTTGACAGGATGTTTCAAGTCATAGAGGAAAGTTTATTTAATAGTAGATGTAGATTGATACAAAGCTATGTTATTTGGACTCGAGTATAAGTATCAGAATATGGTTATATGTCCAATGTAGATATGAAGTTTTTTCATGTATTTGGAGGGTCATATCTCTATACCTTCTCTGAAAATGTGTCGGACACAAATACTTTAAAAAAAATGAAGAAACCGAGCAATATAGGATTAGTTTGTAACGGACTTATCATGAAATATATCCATGTAAAGAAAGAAGAAATAGAGGAATCCCTCACCATGTAAGCAACAGCACTAAGATATTCGGGGAAGAGCTTTAATAGTTTCTGTTTCCTAGGTTCACAGACACCGACAGATAAAGCAGAAGCCCTATGCATACCAAAGTTATTGCCAGTAAATTGGAACCCAAAAGTAGGAAATAAGAACATATGTCAGTATATCACTTATTTCATGAAGCAAAAAAATTTAAAAAGAAAAACAATATTTCTAGGTAATAAACAAACAAGGTTGAACATATAAATTGCACCTCCAATACCCGAACTTAGTACCACTCTTTTTGCATGGGCATAAAGATGTGAACCAAAAGCTAAAACTTAGCAACATTTTGACTTTAGTTTCAGCAAGTGAACAACTTTGTATTAGGTTTATGATTGATAGTGGCACACAAGTGATGACAAACTAAGACACTGATATTATGATGTAAGTGCTGCCTATGTGCACTCGGACTCAAGTATGGGTGTTGGATATAGGTATATTTCCAACAAGGGTATGTTCAATTTTTTATAAATTTTTTCATGTATTTAGAGGATCCTCGGAGAGTCATATCCTCATGCATTTTCAGACATGAGTATCGGACCTAGATGCTTAGAGAATTGGAGCAACATAATTAACTGCTGCCCAATAATTATTGTTTAGCCAGAGAAAGAGAGAGAATATTATGTATTCTGCATGTTTAGCATGTATATGATTATCTCCATGAAAGAACGCATGGTGCAATTTAAGGAAGTCACGTTTGTTACCTTAAAAATTTCTGATAGGGGTTGTTTATTTTTTATTTACTTGCAGTGTATGCATCAAAACATCACAGAGTCACATCTCAATAGAAATTCAACTAATTATTAAGCCAAAAAAGGGGGGGGAGGGAACCAAATAAATAATGAGCCATCTCCAGTAAAAATGGCTACTGAATCACAAAGCGATTATCTTATACTAATATGCTTGACAAATGAGCAAGTTCTATAATTCCAAAGTACTTGCGGTAGGACACGAGCAAGATTACCAACCAATCCCGAATAAAGCCCCTTCGAGGCTATTTAACTCCGCCACGAGCTGCCTAGAGGAAAAGAGGGTAAATTTTCAAAATGTTTCGAGTGAAAAGTTAAGAGTTGAAAGTTAAAATCAAAGCAAGCACCATAAATATAAACTTCTTGAGCTCCTTCTCCATATTGCGATAATTGGAAATGAATCTCTTAACGAAATACTTCTTCT
>JAQSVH010000004.1:5208509-5218734 GCA_029448705.1 Adansonia digitata
GTCTTGAAAATGTGTAGTCTGCCTAGAGGATATCAACCCCCACCAAGGTAGCTATTAGGTTCTAAATCTTGAATATTTAGGATTGTTGAAAAAGAAAGGGCTTGGACAAAATTAGTTGTCTCCAATCCTCAGTCATAAAGCCAAATATTCAGCCAACCTGGTTTGCAAATTGAACGTTTTAATGATTTTGAGATGCTAATAAAATAAAACCTACCTATATTTCAATTTGATTTTTCAGTTGATACTTTTTTCCCCATTTTGTTTTATCTTCAAAGCCGCAACTTATGACTTGGATCAATTCTTTCAGTAATGATGCATGGCTTGCATTTTGAGAAACTCCACTATCCTCTAGAAGAGTGGAAGCAACAAAAACAAGAGACTGACCAAATTTCTTCTCTAATTTCTTTTATGACATCATGTATGACTAAGAGTTTGACTCTGACAGTTATTACTCGTAATTGTTGGCTTGCCATGCTTATTTCCCTGCCTGGCTTGGACATAAAAGGAAAGGAATATCCCTAGAAGCTATTATGATGCATCTTCTAACCTTGCTACTGCTTCTCCTACTGGCTTTCCATTTTGTACATTGGTCATATGGTTTAAAAAAGGTAGCATTCAGGGCGTTCCAATTCATTTTTATCTTCTTTGGTGTTATGTTTTTAGCATTACAACTAGTTGTTATAGTGTTTGATAGTTGTTTGAATAAACTGAATTAATAAAAGAATTTATTAAATAGTTAATGCTTTTTTCTATAAATTGAAGTATTTAAGACATGGTTTAATTTTATAGTCCTTCTTAGTGATAGGAGATTTGTGATCTCTGATGTTTAAATAAGCTAAATACTGATTAACAAAGTTTATTTTGCAAAGATATCATTCTCTGTAGAGTTGAAGATTTTACAAGCTCCAAGGCCATAAAAGGAAGAAAAAAATTGAATTTAATCTAGTATAAGGTATATAGCCTGACTCCATCAATGAAGGTGGCCAAGAAATGCAATTTAGCATTTGATCTTAAAGCAAACCTTGTATTTTAGTCTTAATAATTAGCTACTTTCAACAACAAAGTTTTAAGTAAGGTTTTTCTTTGGAAAATCAGGCTAAGATGGAAAATTAAGAAGGGGATACTTCAAGAAATTAGATAAAAGAAAAACCCTTTGAAAGTTAGGCTAAGGTTCATAAGTTTAATTCCATGCAAAGCAAAAAAGAAGGGCTCATAGTTTGTTTAAATGCTTTTTATCCTTTTTAGTAAAATTCTGTTAGCTTTCTCAACTAGATTGTCTAGTAAGCTTGTTAGAATGTTTTTTCCCTAAAGACAATGGTGCTTTCTTAAACTCTTTTACATTCTCCCTAATAGCCTTCATGGCACTAGTGGGCATAGCAAGCCACCATGGCCATGTTAAGGGCTTTCTAGATTCCATCTAAACCCTTACAAATAGTACATCAATAAACTAGACACGGTGATCAATAGTGCTGGGGGCTTATTGTTTAAGCTTCAATCATGTAACGATGAGGTCATTTTATTTTTCTTAGATTAATGTGACACACATCTAGGACCCAATTACTAAGATGCAATTTGGACCACAAAACATGAGTTTAGGCCAGTCATATACGCTTGGATCCTTCAGGTTCAACCCATAAGAGAAAGCGATAGTTCAATGCTATTACTATTACCCGACCTAAAAGCCACCATCGTCATTCCAAATAAAACTATTTCTCCAGACTTAACCCTTTAGGATTATGAAATATTTCATCTCTTTTAATATTCATTCCTATTAACTTTATTTTGCCTAATATAATGTAAATTCTTGATTTCCATATTTTACTATGAATGATCAAAATTCAGATGGAAAAGTATAAACATGAATTATAAAATTAGGATTATGACTTCATTCAAAACTAAAAGAATTTTCAAGATTTGTATTGGCAAAAACAGACCATTTTCAAGAATTCTACATATTTCCAAGAATTCAACACCTCCACCCTTCAAAAAGAAGAAGAAAAAGAAGAAAAAAAAGAAAAAGAAGAAGAAAGAGGAAGAGGAAAAAAAGAAGAAGAAGAAGAAGAAGAAAAAGAAGAAGAAGAAGAAAGAACTAACTTGACTTCAAAAAAATGAAATAAAGTAACTTTCTAAGTATCTAACCTACAAAGAGAAGAAAGAAAAGAAGAAGAAAAAAAAGAAAAAAGAACTAACTTGACTTCAAAGAAATGAAATGAAGTAACTTTCTAGGTATCTAACCATATAAAGGTAAATTTACATGGTGAAAAAATGCTTAAATCAGAAGAATAAACCTTGTCTAGTGACGCCATCATGATCGTCATAATCAAACCTTTCATTTTTCTCAAATTGTGTGTCAAAAGTTACTATCTCCAGCACTTCACTTTTCTTTGATGGAAAGCTATCCAGTGGATATAGGTAGGTGATAAGCACGTTTCACACCAACTACTTTTCAATGCCTTACTAAAACCAGTGCCATCATCGCTAACCTAAGCCCTGGGATCTTGTGCCATGAGAATCCCATCAAGTCTGTGGATAAAATCTTTAACGTAAGAAAAAAATCCGAGATTCTATGCCTACCCCTTTAATGGTAAAATACAATAAGGTTGTGCCATTACTAGATACCAGAGTATTCTTTAAGAAAAGTTGGCAATTAGAGATTAGAGTGTCAATGTATATCAAGCGAGGAAAGAAAATGAGGTACGACTTGGCAAAAAAGTGCGATGACACGTGGTGAAGGAGAGAGGTAGTGTAAAGACGAGCAGAGAAGTAGAGGTGGAAAGAGAAAGCAGAGGTGGAGATCAGTTGTGGTGATAGCATTGAGGAAGAGTGTGTATCCACTTGACCAAAAGGCGAAAAGTGTCACATCCATTTCTTAAGAGCTTAGGTCAACATTGGCTAGAAGGAAGAGGATGGGAGTTATTGGTTTATAGGAAAAAACTTTCATTTTTTGTGGTTGTGATTTATGTTGCTTTTGGCAAGATAGGGGGTTTTTTAAGTTCTTGAGAATTGGAAGTTAGGTGATCAAATGCGAGTATTTATATGGGTTGCTTTGGGCTTGATTCTTGGGATAAATTTATGGACCTTTGATGAGTGAATTTGGAATTCCATAATTCCTTTTAATTGGTATCTTAAAAATTAAAAACTGAAGCCTAAATTTTTGGTTTTGAACATATTTTAGGGATTATTTAGGGATTTTCCTCATTTTTTCCTATTTCAATTAGTATCAAACAATCTTTCTATCCTGCTCTACTGTATAAACATATATATATGTAGTCAAGATCCAAGGTTTATAAAAACTAAAAAAATCCAAAGTTTAGAACAAGTTTAGAGTCAAGATCCTCTGCATGATCTTTAGAACGGGTTTTAGTACTGCAAAACCAAATCAATTTGGAAACTTTGTCCTTAACTAAAATGATAATCGAGAATGGAACAAGTAAAAAAAAAACACTTGAATTCAACTTTAAAAGTTAATTTATAAGTTGGAAAGTTCAATAAGTTATATAAAGCATATTTGGGTACAAAAAGTAGATAATTAAATATTTTTGACACTATCGATATACCAAGCAAAACAAGCACTCTATCTATAGATACCTAGCAAAACAAGCATAAAGAGCAACCCAACATGAAGGGATAGAAAACTTAGCATTTATATTAAGTTAGATACTAAAATCCAACTTTAAAACTTGTAAAATGGAAAGTCTATTGTGATATATAAACCTTGTTTAGGTATAAAAAGTAGACAATGCAAGACTTTTAATGAAATATGTCCATGGATTACAAGTTTGGAAAATGCAGTGTGGAGATATATGATTGCATCAGCTTAACTCTATTGCAATTTTCAACCTGCGTTTCCATGGAAATGGCTGATAATTAAATGTACTCCCTTAGTATCAGAGACACAGATATTAGGCAAGATTTTATGCCAATAAATTCATATACTAGAATTGGACCTTTGGTCTCAAAGTAGCTCCCAGAAGCTTTAGATTCTTGTGAAAGCTTTTTTATGATTCAATCGCAATATCTTTGAACATCAAACCTCTATTATCATTATCAATAGTCTTTGATCTATTATTTAGCATCAATCCTAGTGCCTTCATCACTTTCATGCTTGCATGTAAACAAATGTAATCTTCATGAGATTAAAAGCAAAAGTTTTAGAGTTACAATAACATGAATGGATACTCACAACAAAGAAGTTAGATTGACAAAGGTAATCAATCTTTTAAGCTCAAAACTCACAAGGATTTCATAATTACTAAGATTTAGCATGCTAAGTGTTTAATATCATCATCTACACTAAAATAGAGTTAGCTTGTAATGTTAAATAATTTAGGCATATTCTTATTCAATACATACATCAACTCATCAAACTTTAGGAAAAAAACCTAAGAAAACTTAAATTTTTAAAAAATTTAATATAAACTTTGCTTAATTAATGCTAAACAAAATAGTAATATAAAATTAATCTCTTTCCCCCACACTTATTTCATACATTGTCCTCAATGTATAAACAAACAAGAAGAGAAGAATAAGATAAAACTAAAGTGAAAGAGAAATAAATCAAAATCTAATTTTGTTTTTTTTTTTTTGAAAATTGGGTTGCCTCTTAAGCAGCGCATTAATGTAAGGTTGTTTGCTTGACTTTTTTCTATCTCAAACATACACTAGATCTTCCCACTCCACTTACTCCACCATTTTCTCTTGGAACCTTCATAGAATGGCTTCAGTTGTTGACTATTCACTTTGAACTCTTTATTAGTTTCCAAATTTTTAATGTTTCTTGTACCATGAAGAAATATATTAGCAATAACAAAAAGACCTATCCACCTAGAATAAGTTTATTTGGAAAAAGCTTGCATAAGTGGAACTTTCTATCTAACATCAAAAGTTTTCCTTGGAGTCTTCCTATTATGAAATGCCTTTGGTTTCTTCATGTAAATTCTTGAATTCTTATAGGCGTCATTCTTGATCTCTTCTAGCTCTTGTATGTGCAACTACCTATGTAACCGGCTTCATCCAAATCAATATTGCATTGTTTTACTACCTAAAAAGCTTTGTGTTCTAATTTCATCAGTAGATGACATAGCTTACCAAACATTAACCCATAGGGAGACATCCCTATTGCTGTTTTGTAAGTAATCTGATAAGCCCACAAAGTATCATTCAATCCAAGACTCTAATCCTTCATACTTGGGTTAACTGTCTTTTTAATAATAGACTTGATATTAGAAACCTCAACTAGTCCACTTGTTTAAAGATGATATGTGATGGACACCTTGTGTATAACATGATACTTATTCAATAGAGCTTCAATCATGTGCTTGTAAAAATGAATTCCCTTATCACTGACGAGAGCTTTAGTATTCCAAACTTGTTAAAAATGTTATTTTTAACAAAACCTGCAACAACCTTTGAATCATCAATCTTAGCAGCTGTTGTTTCCACCCACTTTGAGACATTGCCAACTGCAAATAATATGTAAATGTTACCAGAAGAATTAAAAAATGGACCCATAAAATCTATGCCTCATACATAGAAAATTTCATATACTAGAATGGGGGATTTTGGCATTTAATGTCTATGAGTTAAATTACCTATTCTTTGGTATTATTCACCTGTTTTACAAAACTTGAAAGCATCATGAAATAAAGTTGGCCAAAAGAAACCATATTTTAGAACTTTATGAGCTGTTCTTTTAAACCCAAAATGTCCTCTAAATGCATAATATGTCAAAAAGTTAGAATAAACTGAAACTCATTTTCGGGCATGCTTCTTTTCATTATTTGATCGGAACAATGCTTCCATAGATATGGTTCATCCCAAATATTGTACTTGGCACCACTTTGGATATTTTCTTTTTAAGCTCTGGGTAGATCATTCGATAATGATTTAGCGTCAAGTAGTTGACAATGTTAACAACCAAGTTATGGTATTCTCCATGGTAAAGACTTTCTTATCTCGAAATAAGTCATCCAATGGTAATGAATTTTCTTTATGCTCTAATCTACTAAGGTGATTGGCTACCACATTTTTAGCTTCTTTCTTGTCTTTGATCTTTAAGTCAAATTCTTGCAGCAAAAGAATGCATTGGATAAGTCTTGGCTTGGCCTCCTTCTTAGATAAAAGGTATTTGAGAGCTGTATTATCAGAATACATAATCATTTTACTTCCAAGTAAATGAGATCAAAATTTTTTTCAAAGCAAAAACAATAGAGATAAGTTCTTTTTTATAGTGGTATAGTTGCTTTGAGCACTATCCAAACTTCTTGAGGCTTAATAAATGACATGTAGGACTTTTCCAACCCATTGGCCTAACACTGCACCCACGGTATAATTGCTTGCATCACACATTAGGTGGTTGGATAATAGAGGTTAAACTTAGCAACTCCTTTAGCTTATCAAAAGCTACTTTACAAGCCTCATTAAATATGAACTTCAAGTATTTTCGAGAAATCTTTAATAAACTTGTGATAGAAATCTGCATGTCCAAGAAAAGCATAAACATCCTGCACATTTGTAGGTAAGGTAATGATGGTATAATCTCTATCTTAGCCTTATCAACTTCAATTCCTCTAGATGATACAACATGCCTTATAACTATTCCATTTTCAACCATAAAATGGCATTTTTCATAGTTTAATAACAAATTAGTTTCTATGCATATATCTAGCATAAGTGTAAAGTTTTTTAAGTATGCACCAAAAGAATTTCCATATAATATGAAATCATCGATAAACACTTCAATTATTCTTTCAATGTAATCATAAAATATGCTTACCATATACTTTCGAAAGTTGTTTTCTCTTGGTCTTTTGCTACAATCACTATTTGGTTATAACTAGAATATCAATCAAAAAAACAATAATGTGATTTACCTGCCAATCTCCCTAACAATTGATCAATGAATATAATGGGAAATGATCCTTCTTAGTGGTTGCATTGAGTTTCCTATAATCCACACAAACACTCCAACCCTTTTGAACTCGGGTAAAAATTAACTTATTATTTTAATTTGTAATCATTGTTATCTCATTTTTCTTTGGCACCACATGAATAGGACTTACCAATTTATCATCTGATATTGGATAGATCATCTCTGCATCAAGTGGCTTCAAGATCTCTTTCATCACCAATTATTTTATGGGTGAGTTAGTTTTTTTTTAGCCTTTCTACTCGGTTTAGCACCTTTCTCTATTAAAATCCAATGCATACAAATTGAAGGGATGATTCCTTTGATGTTGGCAATAGTATCCAATTGTTTACTTATGTTCTTTCAACACTTTTATCAACCTTTCCTTTTGTAAAAGTTAGATCCTTGGCTATGATCACGGGAAAAGTTTCTTTTTCTCCCAAAAAATGCACACATCAATTTCTTGGGCACTTGCTTCAATTCCACTTTTGGTGCTTGTAAAGTAAAAGGTAAAATTTTGTTATAAGTAATAGGCAAATCAATAAATGAAATATTAAACTTTTTAGAAAGAAAAGTTAAAGAATGTAAAGTCATGATAGCATGTTCTAAACCAGCCCTTTGCGTAATTTCCTTAAAATTGTCCTTCTCCAATCCTTGCCTAACGGCTTCTTGTAACTCATTATCTCTACCTACATAAAAAATATCTTGAACAAGTGGATCAATGATATCAAAATGAAAAGCAGAGTGTACTTCACTTGAATATTTCATGGCATCGAAAATATTAAAATTAATGACTTTACCATCAAACTCCATTGTAAAAGTACTATTATCAACATCTATCTTAATTCTAGCCATTTTCATGAATGGCTTAGTGATGAATTAATAGAAAAATCATTTTCCATGTCCAAAATATAAAACTCAGCCAAAAATACCAAATTATTGACTTGAATTAAGATATCATCCACCGCACTATTCAGATAAGTATTTGACTTATCTGCCAACTGAATGATTACACTAGTTTCTTTTAAGTTTCCAAGGTTTAGTTTATTAAGTATAGACCTAGGCATGACATTAATAAATGACCTTAAATCGTACATTGCCTTTTTAAAACTTGTATTTTTACAAAGAAAAGTAAATGAACCTAGATTATTAATTTGGGCATAGCTTTCTTTGAATAACTATAAACACATCTTCCCCCACACTTAACTTTTCATTAACTTTATACCTTATCTTTTTTGTACACATCTCTTTGAGGAATTTAGCATACTTGGGTACTTGCTTATTACATCCAAGAAAGGTATGTTCGTTTTAACTTTTTGAAAGGTATCCAATACGTCTTTTTCCAAATCTTTCTTTTTAGACCTATCAAAATGACCAGGAAAAAAAGGTGAAGTTTTAAAACTAGAATTGATAGAATTAGGCATTACCTTGTCAATTTTAGGTGGTAGAAGTGTCTTGGGTTCCACTACTTTCTCATACTCTAATTCGACCTTGCTTCAATTTAGTTGGCTAAATTCTTTTCCTTTTCTTGTGTAACTAAGAGTCACGACATTAACTCCCTCATTTGAATTGATCACTATTTCGTAAGGTAACTTTCCCGAACCTTGGCTTTCAAACTTACTTAAAGATGTTGTAATTTGGCTTATTTGTCTCTCCAAATTTATAAGTCTCCCATCATTTTCTTATTGAAACTTAACTTGATTAGTTGCAAGCATTTTTGCAACATCATCAAGAAAGTTACCTGATTTCGTAGAAGTTTATGTTCTCGTTTGATAATGAGAGGTTGATTGATTCTCTTATTGAAAGTTAGAGTTTTTGCCTCATTGATTCCTATAAATAAAGTTAAGATGATCTCTTTATCCGAGGTTATAGGTGTTGAAGAACAAATCATACTTCCTTTATGGTTGTCTTAAGAATCCACCAATAGCATTGACATTCTCTGAATGGTTATCTTCAAGGATGGGACACATATTAGTTATGTGTCCTTGGGTTGAATGGATCCCACATACTTGTACTTGCATGTTTCTTACAATAATTTGACGTACGAGTGAAGTAAGATACAAAATTTGATTTTGCAAGGATTGTGTATTCACCACATTTAACATTCCTTACAAAATTATTAGTCCTTGTGCCAAATTGTTGAGTGTTGGTTGCCATGTTGGAGATTAAGGCCTTTGCTTCATTGGGTGTTTTGTCAACCAATGCACTAATAGAGGTTTCATCGATCATGCTTATTTTCATGGGAGACAAGCCTTTACAAAATTATTGGATAAAAAGTTACTCTGAGATTTGATGATAAGGGCAGCTTGCGCATGACTTTTTGAATCTCCCCTAATAATCGTACAATATCTCCCTTTGATTTTGCTTTAGTTCACAAATCTCTTTTTTAATGCTCATAGATTTGGAGGCTGAAAAATGCTTCTCTAAAAAAAGTCTTTCACTAATCTAGAAGAGAGGTTATAGAGCCAATCTTAAGCCAAATCTCTTAAGAAGAATGGGAAAGCCCTTAACTTTACTTGGTCTTTCATCATTTCTGGTGGTTTTATGCCCGAACAGATCAAGTTAAATTCCTTGAGGTGTTTTGTTGGATCTTCCTTTACAAGACCATGAAAGACAGGTAATAAGCAAATAAAACCATATTTGAGTTCAAATGATTGTTGGAAATTAGAAAAATTAATACAAAAAGGTTAAGATATAATATTTGGAGCAGCAAGCTCCTTAATTGTATGCTTTCAAACATTTTGTTCAACAGCCATTATTTCTACTTTTGATGCGCACGAGGAACCCAAATAGTGGATGGATGGTGTCCATGGAGGTGATTGATTTAGAAAGGATAAAGAAAAAGAAGATTCTTGTCAATATCCTCTAGTGCTTTGAAGCCTAGGGAGGATTCCGTTACTTGAATGAATTGTCTTATCCTATGAATCCTTGTGTCTCCAAAGGACATAGACCTACAAAACGAACAAACAAGTCAAATCTAACAAAAGAAAAAACAAAATCAAAATTATACTTAACTAACAGGTCCTTGGCAATGAGTCAAAAACTTAGTAGTTGTCAAAGCTACCCATTTATAATGCTCACTTCTTTTAGTTTGATTTTAGATTCGTAGTGTAGTAAAGTGACAAACTGATTTTGGAAATAGAAAGAAAATAAATAAAGTGTTAAAAAAATGATAAAATCTAGTTGAAAAAACAATAATAAAAGTAAATAGGGGTTTTAAATGCTTTTGATTAGAAATAAAATGAAAACAACTTTGGAAATAGTTTAAGTGAAAAATCAATGAAGAAATGACTTAGTAGTAAATTGATGTTGCTTACT
>JAQSVH010000004.1:5246989-5257429 GCA_029448705.1 Adansonia digitata
ACTTAGGACTTTGGGTGCTTTGTTAACCTTTGACCATGTTTAATTATGATTATGTACTTTGTTTGTCTTAAAATCATCATTTAATGTTGTCTTAAAAATTCCATCATGTTTTTCCTTGGTAAAACATGTCCATATAATCTTTCATGGTAAGATTCTTAATGTCATTCATGAAGCTAACACCTTCATGCATCTCTTTGTTCATTTCTTTGTATCTTTGTTATCATTTTCACGTCTAAATGTAATATTTGTTTGCCTAAACATGTTTTCTATGTATATTGCCATGAATGTCATATTTTGTCCATTACATGCTTGTTAAAATGGTTGTTTGATGTTTGTCAAGATTTGTTTTCATAAAACCCTTCCTAAGTTAGGTTCATATTAACTTCAATAAATGAGGATTAATATGGACTTAATATTTTCTGTTAATTGGTCCTTCAATCTTGGGAAATAATCAAGCTTTCCATGTTTGGATTCAAGATTAAATAAGGCTAAATATTATCAGTTTTAAAAATGAAATGTCTTTTTTATTTGTCCTAAGTTGTTATGCCTTGATCTTGTTGTCCAAGGTCTCTTGCTAGTAACATTGTTAATGGACTACTCCATCATCCCAAACTACTTTGGGATTGTATTAATAAGCATGTGAAGCCACTGTCATTGACACCCCTTTGTCACAGAGATTCTAAGAAACTTAAAAAATAAAAAAATTCACCCGTTTTGGCACTAGTTGCATTATGAACCTGACTTGAAAAATCATTTTTGAACCTAAATAATTTTTTGATATTTTCTTAACATCGAATTACCTTTCTAATAGTATTTTGTTTGACCCTGGATCATTTCGGATAAGGGATTACAATTTTTTGAGCCAATGTTGTTTAGAACCCCTAGAATCAGTAATTTGCATTCTATTTGGGCCATTTTGGCCTATCAGATGATTTTTTTGAATCTTTTAAATATTTTCCCAAAAATTTCATGAAATTCCTTATTTAAAAAGGTATTTTTTGCAATTTAATGATTTCAAATGAGTCTGGAATGATATTTCAAAGTCTGTTACTGCCAGCATCGAAATAGTCTTGAATTCAAAAATTATTTCTACCTAGAAAATGATTTTTTAGGATTATTGAAATATTTTTATATTAATCGTCATTGAGTTATCTTTTCGACAGTACCTCAGCTGACCCCTACCAATTTTGGATCAACCTAAATAAAAGCTGAAGAGGACTAATGCAATGGTGTCCCTTGTTTTCTGCATTTATCAAAATTAATTGAATTTTCTGAAATCTCTTTCGAAGGAATTCAAATACCTTTATGTGAGTCCAACCGACCCCTATAGAGTTTAAACAAATGTGTCAACCCTTTTTAGGTTTGAATCAAAGCAAGAGCATTTTTCAAAATTTTATCAATTTTGGTTTCTATCAATTCTTATCTTTTAATTTAAAAATTATTGGTTTTGTCAAGAAAATTTAAAAAAATGTTATTTTTGTCAAAAAAAGTCAATTTTCATCAATTAATCTTTTAATCTCTCTTTTTCAGAAATAGTCAAAAATAAGATTTTTTTTCTCCTGAATTTTCTTCGAACTTTTCAAAATTGAAACTCAGTTTTCACACCCCAATCAACCCAGGATGCAAATGCATCTCAAAATTGTTAAGTTAGTTAGTTCTAGATAACCGATGACAATTATGAGATACATTCCGAGTATCCCTTATTTATTCTTTTATTGTGTGATTTATTTTATGCAATATTATCTTATTTTTCATCTTATTAACACATTTCTTTTCATGGTGTTCATTTTGAATTCACATTTCCAAATCAGTTTCAAAAAATCACAAAGGTAATCTTTCGTGCTGGTAACCTTTTAGGGCTTAACATGAAATATATAATTTTTTAAAATTAAATCCAAAGATCATTTTTGTAAAAACCCTCTATGATTCCCACCTCTTCGGGATGCATATGGGATTAAAATTTTTATTAAAATTGGGGTTAATCATACAAAAATTCATGCATAATAAGGAATTATATCGAAATAATGATAAGTTAAAACCTAGGAAACCATAACTAAGTTAAGATATAACTATACGGTATTAATTTCGAGCATTGTAATGGTGTTAATCCTTCCCTACACGTAACCAACTCTTGAAACCAAGCCTTGAATCTTTGGACCATACACACAATGGAATCCATGTTTAAAGTTTTGTAACTTGGAATATCAGTTTCAATAGGCATCCGATCACACCTAGCCTAAATGATTGATGGTGACTCCAAATGTTGGCCACGTCATGGTGGCCTCCAAGACCAGTTGGATAAGCGATTTGTTTGACGATCCCTTTCATGATTAAGAGTCGAGAATTCAAATTTTCTCACTTTCATCACGTCAAAAAATGAAGAACCTCGATCTAGAGGACACTTCCTCATTGAAAATATTTTTAGATCTTTACTACACTTTGTTACGAGGTCGAAGCATGTTTATCGGTAGCTTCATGGCTGCACTAGGGACCAATTTAGAGAGTTAGGCCTACAATTAATTGTTTTCTTGCATAGTTCTCGGTATCTTCAGTTTTGGTCATTATTTAACTATAATCCCTTTTCATTTTTTGTCTACTAATCTTTTACTTTTCATGTTTTTTTCTTGTGATTGTTAGAGACTGTCTTGCTTCTGAATAAATATCAATTCGATAAGTATGGTTATAAAAGGTAAACAAAAAGTTTAATTATTTCCTTGGCACACACTGTGCACTTCATTTGTATTAGATTCTCACCAAACTCCATGATAGGGTTAGAGTCATAAATATTAAGTGGAAGTGAGCTATTAGCTTTCAAGAGTAACCCTCTATACAGGCATAATAAGAACTTCCGTCGTGTAAATTACCTATGTCTCTCATGAGAAAACCTTCGCATTTAAATACGAAAATGCATCAATTGAATCAAACTTTTTTCACTGAGCCTACGATGGGCCTAGGATCGGGGTGTCTAGGTTTTCCTTATCGGACAAAAGAGTGATTAGGATACTGATGTAAGCATCAACTTAAACCCTATATAGTAACCCTACGAGCTAAACCATGTCAAACCATATTGGAATGTTACTAGAATGACCCATAGAATAGAAACACTTAGGGAAACATTTCTTACATTTACTCTTATATACCATAGTGACATAGGTGATAGTGAATGAACATTGTCACTCACATTTGTCATTTCTTTGTCAGGACACACCGTTACGTCATCTGATTGATAGTTAACTTTTGTTAAAAAATGAGTGATGGCAAACAAATGTCATCACTCGCAAGGCAACCACATCATCCTAAAGAATGTCATATCCAACCCGTATAAGCTGTTATAATATGCAAAAGATGGCTTAAGGCAAACCTAGCTTTAAATGATGATGAATGAATACCACCACCTAGCTTGTTAGTTTTATCCCTAAGAGGTGTTGTACCACCTCAATAACCATAAGACATTACTCAGGTAAACTATTATGCTGACCAATCGATGGTTTAATGCATGACAAATCCTAAGCGATGGCATACGAATGTTGTATTTAAGTTGGCGTATGAACATATTCTCAATAAAGGTGATTTTAACTCAGACACATTGTTATGCTGTTTGTGTATACTTAGCTTGTCATGATATTGGCAATTGTCATGTACACCCCTAGGCAGTGTAACACTTATTGTCGAGTCAATTTTTATGATTTATTTTTGTTTCCATTCCTTTATTTATTATTTTTTCTATATTATTTTGCACTGTCACTAACCAATTGTTTTATTTTTGATGTTGCATGCATCATTTCATCATAATCATCATTATGGGAGAATTAGTTAAAGGTTCAGTGTTCAGCAAGGGTGTCTATCATGGAATAAAAATTACACTTCAGTTTTCTAATCTTTTGAAGAAGTTGAAGCATGGTCTGAGGGTCGATAACACAAAGATGGGGATATCCTTAAGTTTGGTGATGTCTTGAAAATGCATAATAGGGTTAAGATAGGGTATTGTCAGAATAATTAGCATGACCTGAAGCACATATGTGCTAGTTGAAGTAATAATGAGAGAAAGTCAGTCATGAAAAGGTATAAAGATGTTGTTAGTATATGTTTTAGAGCCACTCGGATTGGATGAGGCATATATAAGTTAATAATGCAAACCAATCACTTATATTAGTGATTTAAGGTTTTCTTTCATGTTAATGGTATATTGACAATCATGCAAACACTAATTGGATGAAACCCATGAAACACAATGGCCTTGCAAAGTTAGTAATAAGTAACGATAATGAAATCCTTATGCATCAAAGTCATATTTCTAAAAACATTCATAATCATCATATTGTTAAGATAGGGCATTGAGAATACACAAAGACTAGCATATGCTAAGTTTCCATGCATTGGATGCATACAACTCTTTGATCTTATAAAAGTTAAAGTATAGAGATACTTGGGGATAGCTATGGGTGCTTGTTTTATGGAAACAAGTTCACTAGGCGTAGCTCATATGAGAACTTCATTTGGTATAAGTCACTTAACTGTCTATGGAATATGTTCTTTTATGCCAATCATGTACATTAGTCCTTAGATTTATGATACTAGGTCATCTTGTATGAGGAGTGTTAGATTTATCTGAAACGGGTCCACAATGGATGGATGCTTAAAATATGGTACGTTGGGTATTACATGAATCATATGGTGGTTGAATGAGTGATCCAAAGAGGATTCACTACTCTAAGTGACATTAGAGACATATCTCATATGTTTTTGGCTTTGGTTAACTTGATAAAGTCTTTGGCCAACAAATGATGGATTTAGGAGAAATTGTATCTCTAAATTCATGAGGTTAACTAAAAGCTATAGGAACTAATATGGATTGATACATGAGAAGACACTGCACCATGTTCATGGTCTTTTCAAGATATTTGGTAAAATGACTGAAGTACATTAAAAGACTGGTTATTGAAAGATTTCTTAAAGAGGTCATATTTACTTTTCCTGTATATTGGGTGGCCATAATGCCTTGCTAAAGGCCAATCTTGGTCTATAAATATAAATATACTTAATTGGATAATTATATTTATTGCCATTATGATGGAAGCCTAATGAGTCACACACAATAAAATGATCTATTGGATTAAAATCACGATTTAGCTAAGTATAACTTGAGGATGACTTAATTGAATTAGTTCAATTAAGATAATTTAAGAGATAAATTAGATTTATGAAATCTAATTAGAGTTATCTTAAAATGGCAATAAAGATAAGAATATCTTATCAAGATAATGTTTTTTTGTAGACATGGTTTTAAGATATTAGTTAAAAAAGTTAAGTAATTGTATTTATAAAATTAAATAATTATTTGATAATTATTTACTTAATTATTTAACATTATTTACATGAAGTAAAATTTATTTTATTGGGGTTAGAAAATTTAATTATGAATTAAATTATCTAACATGTAAATTTAAGGGCTCGGCCAAAAGCCATAATTATTAAGTCAAGAGAGTTTCTTTGTGAACTACTGCAAGTTGGAATTTTGATGGGCTAGCATGGAATAGCTATTTTTGGTGTACTATTGGGCTAAAATATTAATAAGTTAATACTAAAGCCTAATCATGGATAAGCTAATTCAAATTGTTTTAATTGGGCTTCAAGAAGACTCAAAATGGGGCCACCTTCTAGGCATGTTTGTAATAGGTTCAGTTGACTCATTAGTTGAGCCTAACATAGTCTAAGGTGTATTTAAATACATTATTAATGCTTTTTGGCTGATAAAGAGCATAAGAAAAACCCTGTGACCCTAGGGTGTGGTATCAACATAAAGTCAAGTAGAACAAAATGATTAGTTTAGTAGTGAACAAGAGGGGAAGTTTATAAAGTTAGACAAGATTGGAATGGGCGTAGGAACATGTATTGATGTACCAGGTCGACTAATGCTCCCAGGTGACTGAAGACTTGATTATTGGTATATCGATCGATCCAACATATATTGAAATAGAAGCCAATTTGATAAGAAGCTTTTGAAAATGTAGTGCACCTAGGTAAATAAGGAACAAGATGAATATGAGGTTAAACGAGCATCCCACAATTTGAATCAAAGAGGATGAGTAAAGGAAAGGTTTGGGATGAAACCAGAGTGGATCTGCGGCAAAATAGAGCCTTTGGATGTAGGGCGACCTATGCTGTGCCATCATTTCGGATTCTCGACCAAAGAAAGAAGGTTTCAATCCTATTAAACCAATTATCTTTTTGAAGTAGCTAGTTCACAGTGCTTTTTTTCATTCGATATGCTAATTTTTACACTTCTTTAAGGGGTTTGGTGCAACACCTATGCTTTCCTAAGCTTTTTTTTGCATTTTCATGGTTTTTCTTAGTGTTCTTGAGTCATTCTTGACATGACGAAACTAGAAAAATAATTTTGTACCATTGAGAGATTAGTTTTTCACAAAACTTGTGAAATTTGGCTAAATCCCTACTTCATTAAGCCTCATTTGTGTTGATTAATATTTTATGTGATATAAAAAGTGTTTTTGATTACAACGAAAGATAGAAAATTAGTTTTTTTTCCCAAAGGAATCAACCGAAATAAAAAACTATGATTTTTGGATTATTTATTAACATTTAGGAAAATAGCTACTTTCCTGTGGATAAGTTTCTCCTTCTTTTTAGTGTGATAGATAAGGGAATCATATCTCTTCAGATCTATACCTATGATATCCTTTAATTAAGGCTTACAAAGCCTTTTGGCTAGCATCGGAGAACCATTATACCTCATGGAGGCTCTAATAGGCATTTTCGTGGATTATCATTAGAGGTAGAGCACTTAACTGCTTTTACCATTAAGAAGAGATCGTAGTAATCAACCCATGGTGCGTTCGTGCAAAGATCAACACGTTTAGAGTACTAGTCTCTAAAAAGGTATGATTTTTATCTTATCTATGTTTTAAATTGTAGTCTAATCAAATATACATCTTTTCTTAAGATTCTGAGGAAATTTAAGTGTTTTTTTATTTAATTTCAGTGCTTAAGTTTAATTCTGATTAAATATTTATGTTTATATTGATAAGCATGAACCCAGAGTTTTCTTATAGATATAGCTATCTTACTCTAGGTTTAGGTGGATTTTGGTCTATTGCATGCAGCATTACAGTTCTAGAATTCGGCATACTAGTTCTTCATCTTCAATTAGGAAGATTTGGTCTATACTGTCAATGAGTATATTACATTACTCAACATTGAAAGGGCTAAATTTGATAGGGTCTATTAAAAACATTGAAACCTCCATCAGTCAAAAGAAGGTTAGCACATATCCTCAAACCTTTGGAGTCATGGGTTAGTAATCATATCAAAATAAAAGCACTAGCAAGTCCATTTCTTAGATCAATTTAAAATTAGCAATGGCAAATCTCATCCATCTAAAGAAGATTTAGGACATCTATGCTTGAAGAATATGCAAGCTAGTCATATTCTTGAAAACTTTAGGCTATGTGGAGGTAGAAATAGCGGATTTCTACTTTAGACTATGTTGCAATCTCAACTCCTCAATGTTATCATCTCCAAAACCTTTTAGGCCTTTAGCTTTTGCAAAAAAAAAAAAAAAGAGAACATGTTGATTCGTAGATATGCTCTACTTTTTAAGATTTGGCCTTTCATTCACTTTTGGGTCAAAAATAAAAGAATACTTTATAATTTTCTACTCGACTTCAATCCTTTCACCAAGGTTCTTGAGTTGAGAAGCTTGAAAATCTAAAAAGAAAAGTTATGTGGAAAGCCTTATGGATCCTCCTATGATCAGTTATGTACAAGAGTGGGGACTAAAGTTATGTACTGGTCATGAGAGTATGTGGAAGTATTAGCAATGCACCTTTCTTCATTTTCCATAGTTCCAATGTCGACAGTTCAATGCATTTGTGCAAATACTCGAGCATTGAGACTTCAACTATGGTGAAGCCAAATACAAAGGGTTAAGTCAGCTTTCCCTGGTTAGAGATAAGTCCATTGCATTAGAGTCATTGGAAAGGAATGACATGACTCGGGGATACGAGGAGTAGAGGATTCACTGTATCAATGATGCTTTGGCATTATCCAATAATGGGTCAGCTTAAATCCTAGTAAGTGATTTTGCCTTCAAGGTTAAACTCCTAAACCAAAAAGGGCAACCTTTGCCTAAAAGATCACTTAATTAAGGAAAGAAAAGAGTCACCAAGAGATAGACATCTACATTTAGGATGGAAAGATGAACTAGGTTGTCAAAGAGAAAGATATTGTCAAAGAGGATCTCAAGGGTTCTAAAAAGGACTATGTAGCACACTGAAAAAGAAATAAGCATTGGCACACTGATAAGTCACCAACTAAATGAGAGGTAGAGCTTGCTACCTTTGACAAAGAATTGAATTGTTGGAAAGAAAAGGCTAAGGTCAATAGATAGAATCTTATAAGGGCTCATACCTATATGTCAACCTACCAAAAAATGTCTAAAAGCTCGAGTTCAAGACTTGAGAGCTTATAAGGTTGAGAATGGAACTCTAACACTTAGGATTCAAAATCTGAAGCATTCTTTCCAAACTTGCCAAGACCATACGATGAGCTAGTGAAAGCCTTAGAGTAGCGAGAACAAGAATGGCAGGTGATAGTTGACAAGGCATGCCTTAATCATTAAGAGCATCATTGCCATCTCATCGAGCAAATTCATGTAACCTAAACAAAGACCGATAACATGGCTAAGGTAGCTTGATCTTTGAGACGAGATATCATACTTATTGGAGATCATGAACGAGAGTTGTTGAATTTCTTTGAACATGTGATCAAACAATGTAAGATTTTTTTGGATCTAATTGGCTGTAATTAAACTTAATTTGTTGCTTTATAAAAGATGCCATTGATGATGTTGTCCTATAAGCCAATTTTCTTTTATGCATTTGCATAACTAACTAACTTTTTGTTATGGTTTTATTCATTTATCCATTTCAATAATCATTCATTATCATTATTCCATATCTATCATTCCATTGTGAGCAACCATCATTAAACATATTTTTGATGTCATATGAGTTTAATATTGGTATGGTGATAAACAAATCATGGAAAATGATCATTTTAGATAAATGATTTTAAAATCAAATAAAAACACGAAACTAACTATTTCATCTGTTACAGTACTCACCGCCATAAACAAGTCATGGAAAACAATCATGAGGCATGTATTGAGCTATTTGAGTTAATGTACAAAGAGTGTCAAGATCAAATGCTCTGCCAACAAGACAAAATGCAAGCTCAAATTATGAAACTAGTGGAGCTAATAACAACCATTACAAAAGAAAAGGTATAGCCAATACTATGGATATAGGAAAAGAGCTATAAACCTAGAAAATCACCCTATTGATAGTGCTAAAGCTACTCAAAAAGAGACATAGCAAGAGCATTAGCCTAACATGATGCCAGCCTCCTTGGTACCACCAATAATCTACTTAAACCCTATGGCAGTAAATTAATTCATTCTTAAATTTTAAGAGGTGAATATAGGTATCCCTTCAACCGATCCCATAACCCTTGATCATGATGAGCGAAAGAAGACGAATGGAGAAAAATTTGCAATGTTTGCGAACCATATGGTTAAGTATCAACTTTTGTCTCAGAGCTATGGAAGGGAGCAATAAATTCAGAGCCATTGACATAAAATTTATCTTTGGTGTCTAATCTTATTGTTCCTATAAAGTTCAGGGTACCAAATTTTGAGAAGTTTAAGGAAACTACTAACCTCATTGTGCAAATTTGAATATACCTCAAGAAAATGGTTAGGTATAAAAAGCATGAAAAGCTTCTTAAAACAGCTTAACTGAGGCAGCCGCCCAATGCTATATTGAGCTTGATAATGTCAAAATCCAATTATGGGCTGACTTGGCTAGAGCTTTCTTGAATCATTATTAGCACGTGCTAGATTGGGCCTTTGACCAATTCTTTCTCATAAACTTAGAGAATAAGGCCAATGAGAGTTTTAGGCAGCACATCCAATGATACAGAGAGGAGGTAGCCTTGGTTCAACCCCTTTAACTAAAAAAGAGATGAGGATGATATTCATTAATAACTTATGTGCCCCGTACTATGACAAATTGGTAAGGAGTGCCATCAAAAAATTCACTAATATTGTTCTATTCGATGAAATGATTGATGTTGTAATGAAAAATGGTAAAATATCAAAGGTGCATCATCTAGATTAAGCAAGAAGTCGATCACCACTAAAAAGAAAGAAAGAATGGTAGAACGCTATAAGCTATGCTAGCGTATCTTAATCTAGTTATTTTTACCTCTGGGTCCGTACTATCTGAGCATGCCCTACTCTAATTTAACCATGATCCCTTATAAGCCAATTGTCAAAACCTCTAGTCTATCCTTTACTATCCCACCAAATCCTTCATGAAACAATCAACCTCTCGCTAATCGAAATGTCAATGGCCTTGCTAA
>JAQSVH010000004.1:5269050-5283777 GCA_029448705.1 Adansonia digitata
GTTTAGCTTTGAATTAGTTGTAAATTCAAGCTATTCCTAATTAAAGTCTTTGGGTACATTTTTGTTAGTGATATTTACATTTTTGTTAGTGATATTTATTTGATTTGGAATATATAAAAGGGGATTATGATTGAACATAAATGATTGAAATTGAGAAAAACCAATTTGGATGCATATGATTAGTTGATACCAAGCATTGGGTATCATGAAAGGGATTGAGTTCTTGCTTGTGGTGTAACTAAGCCCCGGGTCCAACTTATAGATCTCATGTAGACATAGACCATAAAATCATTCCTTTAGAGTTTCGTAACTCTTTAATGGATGGTTTTAATAGGTGACCAATCAAACCTAGCCAAAAAAATTGGTGGTGACTCCTTAACTCAATCATTTTTGTATTTTGATATGAGAGGTTCAGAGGAGTGATTCGTTCTAGCCAACTGGGCCCCTATAATGATTTGAAGTATTATCTGCTATGGTATATTGAGGTCTATATCTTGATATATTATGGCAATAATATAACCCTTATGCTCCTTATTTTCATTCTCTTTTTACTAATCCATAGCAAAAAGAAGGAAAAAAGTGAGCACAAAGTTTGAATGGTTTTCTTGTCAAAGGCAAAGCTAGGATTTAAAGCTTCTAGGCTATATTTTCTGTCTCTTTCTCACTTATTTTTCATTATTATCATTATTTCCATCATATATAGTGAGCTATATCCATGACTATCACTTTATTAGGACTTTCATGCATTATTGTGGCCTTGATTGTGGTAGTTCTAAGATCTTGATGATTCCTTAATGCCTTGATGTTGTTTGGTTTACTAAAAATGCCATTTTCATTTATGACATCAAAATAGCCTTTGCTCATGCATTTCTTGCTATTTTCATTCATTTTCATATGTTCAATCTATGTTTAAATGTTCACCCTAACATGTTTTGAGTATAGCCATGCATTTTTATGCATTTCTACCACGTTTTAAATGATTAAATGTTGAGTTATGTTGCTTTTTTGGATGTTCATTCATGTATGGCATTTCTTTACTATGTTTTAGTTTATCGCATATTTGTTAAAATGCCTCTATGATTGCTTGAAAAGTTTATTTGTAAAAATCTCCAAGTTAAATCCATGTTCATTTCAATACATAGAGACTAACATGGATTTAATGTTTTTAATTCATTAGTCTTCTAATCTTGAGGATAAATCAGGCTAATATTTTAGGACTCATGGCCTAATGAGGCAAAAAAAAGTTTTGTTTTCTTAGCCTTAAAAATATTTTTGGTTCTATAACTTGTTTAATTGAATGCCTTGCTTTAAACCTTGTGTTATGACTCGATGGCATGGGTAACAGGTCATTCACTTGCCTAACTCACTGATACTTTGGGTGGACTTGTGATTCCACTGCCATAGACCCTAATTATTGAGCATTTGTGTGTCTGACACCTTGATACATGTTTACCTAAACCTTAAAACCTAAGAATCCTTTGTCTCAATATTGGCAGCATCATAATCTTGACTTTAAAAGTTGTTTTTAAGCCTCAAATAATTTTTATGGAATTGTTTTTGATACTTTCCCTTAAAGAGCATCGAATGACCTGTTTGACAGTATCTTGCTGCTCTCAAATAAGCTTGGATTAGGGAATTATGATTTTTTGAACCTTCACTATCTTAAGCCTATAGAATCTGTGATTCATATTTTGTTCTAGTTTTTTCAACCCATCAAATATATATTTTTGGATTTTTAAATATTTTTCCTAAAAATTTAGTGAAATTTCCTTTTCAAAAAAATATTATCTATGATTTACTGATTTCAAATGCGTTCGAAACATTTTTTTCAAAGTTTACTACACTATTCCCCTGCAATTGCTGCCAATATTGATTCAAATTTGGCATAAAAAATAATTTGGAATATTTTTACATTAATTTTCACCATTGCCTTTCAAATGGCACCTCATTTACAACTTGAAGTTTTGGGATATGCTCAGAATAAATTCAATAAGGAAGATAGTGTATGCTATCCCCTATTTTCAGCCATAAGCGAAATTAATTGAAGTTTCCTTGATCATCTTTTTAGGCATTCGAATGCCTCAAAATGTATCAAAATAGCCCATATAAAGTTAAGCATCATAACATGGGTCCCACTAGGCTTGATTAAGGCTTAAAATTTAATTTTATCTTTTATTCAGTTTTTAGTTTTTATTAAAAATACATATTTTCAACAAGAACATTTATTTTACAAAATCACTAAAATTTTCATATTTAGCAATACTCTAATCCTGTTTTCCTAAGGAATGCTCTAACCCTGCCTTTCTAAACTTCAAATAATCTGATTTTTTTTTCTCTCCTTGCTTCCCTGGACATTTTTAATTAAAACCTTTTTGTATGCCTCAAGTTACTAGTGAGTCCAAATGTATCTTAAAATTGTCATTTTGGTTATTCCTTAATAATTGCGGTCAATTGCGAGATACATACTAGTCGCCCTTTTTCTATTTGTTTAGTGTGTTCATTTTCATGCAATATTTATTACTTTTTTATGCCTTACTCTTTTATGCAGTATTTTTTTTTTGTGTTTTGTATGTTATTTTGGCTAGTTTGTATTCATGCTTTTAAACTTTTTTGGAAAGATTACCAAGGCAATGTTTCATATCAATATCCCTTGAGTACTTGATATGGAGTATCATTTTTTAATCAAGTTTGAAAATATTTTAACCTTACGTTTCACAACTCCTTTAGGTAATGTAATGGCACCAAACTCTTTTTTACCATATCTACTAATTTCAAAATTCATGTATTGAAAAAAAAGGGGATTATACTCAAATAGTGACACAAGAAAACCAAGAAAATTGAGGTCGAGATAATATATGGCTAGGAGGTACTGATGTAGGGCATCCTAGGGTGCTAATCCTTTGCCATGTGTAACCAACTCATAGACCCTTTTAAAATGAACTTTGGAATACATAGTGCATAAAATTGACATTCTCAGTTTCGTAATTTAAAAACATTAGTTTCAATATGTCTCCACTCACTCCTAGCCCAAAATGATTAGTGGCAACTCCAAAATTTATTTACTTCGTAGTGGCTATCCAACACTACTTGGACGAGCAATTCATCGATCAATTTCCCCTATACTTTTATTTGATCACGCCTAATTCAAATCTCAGTCAAAAAGGTACACAATGGCATTCTTTTTAAGTCATGTGCATCTCTCTCAAGTGATTGGGCATATTGGAAGGGCACGTTGGGATAGCTTGGCAATTCTATTAGGGATTTATTAGAAAGTTAGGCCTAAAGTTAGCCATATCTTATCCGATTCTTGGTTTCTCCAATTTTTAGTTATTATTTTGATTATAATACCCTCCATTTTGTTTTATTTCTTATATTTTGTTCATGCTTCTTTGTCTCATTTGTGATTGCTAAGGATTACCTTTTTATCCACAATACTCATATTGCTTTTCTAAATGGTAATAAAGAGTAAAATAAAAAGGTCTGCTATTTCCTTGTCACACACTGAGCTCGTGCATCTGCATTAGACTCTTTGCCGCATTCCCTTGGCAATGAATAGAACCATGTATTTAGGTAGGAGTGAGCTATTCACCTTGTGATGGTCACCGTCCCATAAGGCTAGCAATAGCTTCTAGGGTGTAAACTACCTATGCATTCTTGATTAATATATGGGCATAAAGAATTATATCTACTTGGATTGAACCTTTTTTGCCAAGCTTGCAATGGGCCTAAGTTTAGGGTGCCTTGACTGTCCTTACTAGATGGAAAAGTGATTTGAGAACCAATTTAAAATTAATCTAACCATAAAGTTATCCATAAGAGTTAAACCATGTCAAACGATATTAAAGTGCTACTAGAATAACTAAAATAATAAGATAATTAGGGAAGCACTTCTTACCTTTTACTCCTCTTTATTATTGTTATGTAGGTGATGATGAATTAACATTGTTGCCAATGCCTATGTTCTTCACCCAAAATTCATCATCCATCTTAATAACATTATTAGGGCATGCCATTATGCTATCTAATTGATGGCTAATGCTTTGTATTTTTTGTAAGGGATAACATATGAATGTTGTCAGTTAATACCCTATTTAAGGCCCAGTATCACCTTTCAGAGAGTAAAATCTACCCTGGAAAGTCATTATGCTGTCTCACCCATAGCATAATGCCCATCAACCATTAGGTGATGGTAAGAGAACTTCATTGCCTAGATCATTATTAATGTCCTCAAAGGCATCATGCTATCGGTAAACAACCAGAATAAGTCGTCATGTTGTCTGATAGATGACTTGACATTAACTATTTATCGACTAGTGATGAGTGATTCATCACTATCCTGAGCATTAATTTTTATCCCGATGAGACATTGTAGGGGTAATTTCAACTCAAACATGCAGTTATGCTGTCTGCACCACCTAGGTTTTAGCGGATAAACAACATTATCGATGATTATTTGTTTTTACCCCAAAGGCATTATCATGCCTTAGTGTTTTTCTTGGGGTAAATTTTCATTGAATTTTAGTTTTCTTTTCCAACTATTTTCATCACTAAAAACTTACCTATAATCATATTCCCTCAAGAAAAAATTAAAAGGCTATGTGTTAGAACAACAAAAAAAATGAAAACAAGGAAAGGCCTTTTAAGAAAATTATGTTAGAAAAAGAGTAAAAAAAATCATGAGCCAAAAAGAAAAAGATAAAAATAAGAGAAACTTCAAGGCATTATTTCCCCTTAATTCCATCATGACATTTTGTAGAATCTTTATACCAAGCTAGGCCTGACATGTGCATATAGGCATCCCTGACTTAGTATGTTCATACATAAATTATTACATGACACTAAACCCAAAGGGTTGTAACATAGGGGATTAGTTAGAAGTGAGAGTTAGTATTTTGGAAAGCATCTAAGAGGAACTAGGGCATGATGTTCGAGAATTGAAAGAGGAGCTCATTAAGATGGTATAAGCAGTTATAAATTTTTGTAAGGCTAAAAGAGATCTCCCCAAAGAGGTGTCATCATTTGTATTAGACTAAGCATAGCAAACCTCTTAGAAATACGTGTTAGCACTTTGGAAAGAATTATTGGAAAGGTCAAACAATATATTCAAGGAATGAAAGGATAACTTTTAAAACTAATGGGGATAATCTCAAACCTTGATTAACTGAAGACAGATTACTCTTGTAAGTTACCATCACACTTATCAATGTTAAAAAGAGAGACACAAGTAATTGAACCTAAAATAACCTGTATAAGGCCTTTTTATTTCACACCCTAGCTAACATTTGAGGCCCATCATCATTGCTTCATATCATTATGGATTGACCCACCCTTTAAGCTGGAATGCTTTTTCGTCACCTCTTAACCATCCTTTGGCTCTAAAATCAATAAGTCCAAGAACAAAAAAAAAATAGATGTGGTTAGCAATGATAGCCAGTTGTAAGATGACTCAAGTTTATACCCTATACTAGTTTTTACCACCTTGATGCAACTTCTTTAAGCTTGAATCCATATTAATAAACTTTCGCTCTACAACTAGCAACTTTATCGGATATAACCTTTAGCTTACTTTCCCACATAATACCACTAAAGAGTCAGCCTTACTGTACTCTAAGAAACCTTGGAAATAACTTAGCAATACCAAGATTTGACTTAATGTCCAAATCTTATGGTGAATTATACCATAAGCTACTACAAAATCAATTGGTTGCACCATCCCATGTTGAACTAAGAAAGCCCTCATATCCTAAAGGGTCAAAAGTCAATATATGTCAATTGGGGAAGCTTCACATTATGGCATCACTTAATTGCCTTGTTTGTTGATTTTTCTAATAGTTATTATTAGTAAAAAGCCTTGCTTCTAGGCAGCATATCAATAAAAAGACCAAGGAATCAGCATCAAGGCATTTTGACCTTTGTCTAGTGAGTTACAAGGAAATCTTCCATGTACTACTGCAAAGCTAGTTGGTCATATGTGCACTTGTTGAACCTCGATGCCCATCCTACTCTAAGTGGCATGATCATAAAGCCAGATGCTAGTATTGTTATGGAGTCCATAGGCATTCCATCAAAAACTGTGTGACCTTTATTAAAGATAAATGATTTGAACAAAAAATGTTAGTCAGCAAAAACTTTATAAAAAGGATTAAAGCTTTGAATGGTGATATAGAAGGATGTTTTTTCTATAGGCTTGAAGATATTAAGATAAGGAAATGTTCACCAAAACAATGTTTAACCATTTTTGGAATAGTGTAAACCTAGTTTTTTGTGTTGTGAACATCAATGAAATGTCAAGGAATGTCTTGAAATTCACGATATGTTATGGATGGAACCAAAAATTTGAGTTGTTGTCGTTTATACATTGGTTTCCCCATGTTTATGCTGTAAACATTGACTCAGTCATTCATCCATTTGCTTATCATCTCACTTAGATATGTACACGGTTAATTCCTAAAAAAGTCAATAATGAGAGTTAACCTTCTCAAAGCCCATATTCATTCAAAACTAACTTCCACTTTTTCACCTTTTTCGAGTAAAATGATAGGAGATAACCATACCATCCGATTAGATAGACATCTTGGCATGGTACCATGGTAATCAGTTTATGGTCCAGAGGCAAATCTTTCAGGCTTGTTTTGTACTCCAAATCTAGAATAGTTAGAGTAAAATCTAATAAGGGAAGATTTGGGGTTTAGAGGTATAACACAAATATGACTAGCTTGAAGAAAGAACCTATGCCATGGAAGACAAGAAATGATTTAAAAAGGCTAAAGAATTCTTGTTGGTCCCAAACGTGATTATCTTACTAAAGTTCAAAGTCCTAGGATTTGAGAAATATGATGGACTCAGGTATCGAAAATGTATTTAACCTTTTATTGCCACAAAATGGCTTAGTATGCTAGGGGTGAAAAGTTGCCTATCCATATATTTTCTAAGAGTTCGACTATGGTAGCATTTAAATGGTATTTTTGACTTAGAGGAAGCCAAATATTTACATAAAAAGATTTAGCTCAAGCATTTCTAGAATAGTACAAGCACATGTTAGAGGTTCCTGATCGATGGACTCTTTAGAACATGAAAAAGGAATCTCATAAAAGCTATAATGACTATGCTTTTAGGTGGAAAGCCTAGCTTTATAAGCCTACCACCTCTTACTAATAGGAAGATGGCTACATAGTTTATGGTGTTAGTGTAAGCTTTGCAAAGCAATTGTTGTAGCTTGTAAGGTATTAGTATTTAGCGATTTCATGTAATCAAACATTATATTTAATTAATATTATAAAAGTATTTCTTTATCCATGAGATTTAGTTGTATAGATGTTATAAATATCTTATGTATCTAAAGCCCATGAAACATATTGGCCTTGCAAGGGAATTATAAAGAGTTACAATTATGAGATCCTTATACTTTAAAGTTGACATTTTAAAACATCGTATTGTCAGGATGAGGCATTAACAATGGACAAAGACTGGCATGTGTAAGCCTTTATGCATGTGATGCATGTAATTAATCTATAAGTCAAAGTACAGAGATAGTTAGAGACATCATATGTGTGCTTGTTATGGTGACAAGTACTCTAAACATAACCTGCTATAAGAGTTCCACTTGGTATTTCTCCCAAGTGTCTATGGAAATACTCTTATGTTTAGTAATGTAAGTGACCCTAAACTTGTGACACTCGATCATCTCATATAAGGATTGTTATGCTTTGGTTCCATCATGAATGGGTCCATAATAGATGGATGCTTATGGTAGGTGGTTTTGGGTATAGCATGAATCATATGGTGGTTTACAGAGGATTCATCACCCTAAGTGATATGAGAGGACATATTTATCTTGTACCTAGCCCGTGTTAACTCAAAGTCCTTGGCCAAGGCAATATTGATTGTGGAGTTAACACATAAAGGAATGAGCTTAGAGTAGACACTAAACCATGCTTTTGCTAATTCTAGGATATATGATGAAAGTATATTTATTATACTAATATACTGAACACTAAAGGGCTTTTCATAACCATATTGGCACTCCCTACATGTTGGTTGGCCATGATGCATTACTAGATGCAAATCTTGATCTGTAAATTATAAAATATTCTTGATTAGGCTATTTTATATTTATTGCCAATATGATGAGTGCCTAATCGGCCACACACATAAGGGTAATTAGTAAAAGTTAAACTGTGGCTGGGCTAATATGTCTAATACAAGTACTGGTTACTTAGAATTTGAATAAGTTCACATGGGCTAGGGTAAAATTCTAATTTCTCAAAAATTAAAATTTTAAATGCTAGCTAATATGTCCAATACAAGTAATGGTTACTTAAAATTTTAATAAGTTCACATGGGGGCAAAATTCTAATTTCTCAAAAATTAAAATTTTAAATGCTGGCTATATAAGAATATGTTTTCTATCCCATATGCCCTAAGATGGCTTAGAAAATTAGACCAAGATCTCTCCTAAAATCCTGAATTGTGAAATCTTGAACTTTCTTGTGGTAATTGATGCATACCAAACTAGATCAAAGGAAATTGTATTTTCTTTGGTGATTTATTAAGAATTAAGTTTTTCTAAGTGCAAGGGAAGGTTTATTGGAACTTAAGCTGCTAGCATGGCTTTCTACAATAAAGTCTCTTCCTTATTAAAGGTTTTTTGAGTCACCTATGCAGATAACCATTATAGGTTGGATGCTTGGACAACTTTGATTTAGGACAATTGGGCTCTATATATGTGTTCTTCGGTCATGGAAATGAAATCATAAGATTAAGGTATTTTTGAATCTTGTATAGTTCTTTAAGTTCTTGAAATTAAAGATTAATCAAAATCATGCAAGATAATCCATTTAGGGAGTTTTGGCCTTATTTGTTTAACTTGCTTTTGCTGCAATCTTAATGTATTATTTTATAAATTTTTGTAACATGATTACTTTTTTGAGACTTTCTTACACGTGGTATCATTAGCCTCTTTATAGTGACTCGATTAATCTGGTGTTTTAATTGTTACTGATTAAAAAATTTATTATTTTGATGCTATCTTAATCCATTCTTAAATTTAAAAATTAAAGAAAATTATTTTTTTGTTTTTAAATTTCTAGCAAGTTAATTCATGTTTATAATCCAATTTTAATTAGTTAAATATGATTTTATTAATTAAATTGATATTAGAGTCATCCGTCAATAATTTGGTGTTGACTAGTGCTAGGTTGGCTTTGTTTTGATGTTTTGATGTGGCTGATTTCTTAGGCTGCCATTGCTAAGAATTTTTCCTTGTTTTTCCACCTTGAAAGAGTAATGAATAGTTCATAATACGTGCTGAAAAATCAGGTTAAAATCAGAGTTGAAAATGTTTCAAATTTTAGGCTAAAATTGATGCACTAGGTTTGTTTGAATCTTTTGATATTCTTTGTCTTCTTTCCTGGATCTTGGTGCGACTTTAATGGCAGCAAAGAGTTGTTATAAATTTGCTTTATTTTTAGAGGTTTATTGGGAGGAAGACAATAATGTTTGAGTTGGAATAGGATGGCTAAGATAGCCCTGCATGGGATAAAGTCCTACTTGGACTAGGATTCTTTCAAATTTGCGCCACCATAATCCTACTTCAAGTAGGACTTTTTTAATATTATTTTTCTTGAGATTTAAAATCTGATATGACCAAATTAAATTAAAATGAAATTAAAATAAAAAATGCTAAAAGTTAGCATGGTTGGCGGAATAGATTTCCCAGAAAGGTTGAATCCAATTAAAACTCTTACAAATTATTAAACACATAATTATCCAATAGAATTATTTTTTTAAAATTGTTTAAAATATGAATAAGATAATATAATAAGCATGAAATTAAAATTCAATTAATTTGATTAATTGAAAAATATATTTAATTTAAATGATTAATCCTATTTGGAATATGATTTATTCTAATTGATTAGTATAAATATTAATCGTGTAAGAAAATTCTTTCCTTAATTAAATTAAATATTCATCAATTGTTTAAGTATAAAAAATTGGTATTTTGAATTTAAAACATATGTTTATTTATATACTCATAATTATTATGGATGCATTAGATGATTATGGACTAGGCCTAATATGATTGTAGATATATGGTTAATTTTTTATAGATGTTTAAATTTTTTAAATAAGGTCTGTGAACCCTGCGTTATCTTTATCTTTCTCTAGGGTTGTAAAATTCTTTTCTCACCTAATTCCTTTCGAATGTAACTTAAGGTTTCTTTATTGCAAATGTAAATATATGAAAAAGTGTAAAATTAGGGTTAATTAGGAAGGATTTTGTAACTCAAAGATGGAGATCCAAGTAAAGGCACCATGAAGCCCAGGAGATTGAAAGAAACTTTAAAGAATTTATGTGTAATCATCTGGGAATTGACCAAGCAATTTCCTTTGATGGCTTAAGACAATTGCATTAACAAGTAGTTTATAATCATCCAAGTAGTATGCATGATAGTAGATTTATTTTATGTAGTATTATAAATACATTGCATGTAAATATGATGAGACCTTAATTAAAAGATAAAATGAACAAAAAAAAATCCATCGTAAACTATTGAATCCTTTGTTTCACGTGATAAAGACACCTTCCATTAAATCATAACAAGATACTGAGTTTCGATTGCAAGGATTTGTTAGGCTAGCCCCAAGGTTCCTTCTGCTTGGGTTATCATTCATAGGTCTTACTCAACTAATGTTCATGTTGTCCAAATGTTTACAAACTTAATCGTATGGTGTTAAAGGTGATGGTTAGGGGACATATCTTACATATGCTTAGCCCATGCTAAAATGAAAGTCCTAGGCTAAGGCAATATTAATTATAAAGTTAACACATATGCATTGCATACTCATATAGAATGGGCTAAGAGTAGACATTGAACCATGCTCTTGCTAATTCTAAGATATATGATGAAAGGTTATTTATTCCACTGAGATACTAAATATTGAAGGGCATATCAAAATGATATTGGTACTTCTTGCATGTTAGGGCTATGATGCACTACTAGATGCCAATCTTGGTCTATAAATTATAAAATATTCTTGATTGAGCTATTTGATATTTATTTCCAATATGATGGAGGCCTAATGGGTCACACACATAAGGGTGATTAGTAAAAATTAAATTAAAATTGGGCTATTATGTCTAATACAAGTAATGTCTACTTAGGCCTAATTTGAATAAATTCACATAGATTAAGGGCAAGATCATAATTTTAAAAAAATTAAAATTTTAAACCTTAGCTATGTAAGTCTATGTTTGCTATCCCATACACCCTAAGGTGGCTTAGAAAATTCAGCCAAGATCTCTCCCAAAAGCCTGAATTACATAATCTTGAGCTTTTATGTGAGAGTTTGCACAAATCAGTCTAGATCAAAGGAAATTTTGTTTTCTTTGGTGATTTTGATTATGAATCAAGGTCTTCTAAGTGTAATTAAAGCTTTATTTAAACTTAAGTCACTAGTACATTTCCTAACAATAAAGTCTCTTCCTTTTTGAAGGTTTTCAGAGTCACCTGGTAGATAACGTTAGAGGCTGGACACTTAGATAGCTTTGGTTTATGACAATTAGGCTCTATACACGTGTTCTTGGGTCATGGAATTGCTAAAAGACATCTTAAGATTAAGGTGTGCTTGAATCTTAAATTGTTCTTTAGGTTCTTGAAATTAAAGATTAAGCAAAATCATGCAAGATTATCTAGTTTAAGGAATCTTGGCTTTATCTATATGATTTGTTTCCACTATGATCTTTATGTATTATTTTATAAATTTTTGTAATCTGATTACTTTTTGTCCCGAGACTTTCTACACATGGATGCTTTCCCATCTCTTTATTATGACAAGTTGTAATGCATTCGCAAAGTTTGGATGCATACTGTTCTCTGTCAGTAGAATTGAACTGAGGATAAAAATAGGAAGAATCAAAGATACTACTGCCAAATACCTATTGGGAGAAGAAATAATGGTCCAAATAAATATAACTTCAATGGCAAAGATAAGGAACAAGTTGTTGCAATGCAAGAAGATCATTTCAAACTTTGTCTTCATCCCTAGCTTGTATTTGACCACTAGTCACATTGAGTTCATCCATATGTTCCAACATATCTTATACAAGCTCATTTCTCTCACATCCTGAAAATGCAAACTAACTCAGTGACCAGCTTAAACTATTCCTAAAAGTGTAAGAGAAAGAGCTTAAGGGTATACCATTCTTGACCTATCTCCTACAGAACTCTTTCCATTGCTAGTCTAAAGCCAAATGATTACCACTATCCTTGCAAGGCCTAGAAGACCTTTGTATCTAGAATGGCATGACTCTAATCTCACTTGTGAGTATCACTAAGAGGTGAAAGGACATCTTACGGAGGATTGCGCTGCACCCAAAAACTAGGTTTAAGCCATCATTGATGCAAATCCAACAAAGTTCAAGGAACTTATAGAGGCCTACTAAGGGCATTACATTTAGGGGCTATTGTTCTTTGAGAAGTATGCCAATGAGAGGTAATTTCTATCTTGCATCATGCTTCTTATTTTAAGTTTCAAATTTCTTAAGCAATGAAACCTCACATGACTAGTATCTAATATTGAAGCCAATGATAGGTTTTTTAAAAACAAGGATAGTCTCGATAAAATTAGTGATTTCTTTAAGGGCTAGCTTACTTGGCAAAGCATTTTACCCCTAACTCATACATTTTTAACCCAGGTCATTTTGAAAATGAAGTATCCTTACTCGAGATGATAAATGATAGGAAGGGCTCTTTCTCGGGTTATTTGAAAGTCAAAAAATTAGAACACACTTCCAAAGGATCTGGATGAGGAGTTTGATATGTGTTAATATTATGTTAGGACCCCAAGATTTCCTCAACCTTTTTAAACAATCTCGTACATAAAGTCCATGACTTTTTCCCTAAACCCATGACTTACAAGGAACATGAATTGAAATACTCCTTTCCTATCTTTGAAATTGATTTTTTCACATCTTCTAACCAAAAGAAGATCAATATGAGACTCATCATGATTTGAACTCTCTTTTGAATAGACAACCAAAGCTAAAGTTCCTTTATGGATGAGGCAAATTAATCTTGAGAAACATACCCATGACTTTAAAGAGAAAATAAGAATCAAGGCATGCATTTAGAAAAAGAAAAAAATGAAAAATGAATACGATATCATGTGTTTAAGATGTTCAAGATGTTTCTAAAAGAATTTTTCCTCAGGGAATGACTTTGTAGTTTGCATAGTTATATTGGAAATAAGAAAAACCATCTTTTATCATCCTTTCACAAATTAAGAAATTAATCCCCTTGCTAACCCTTTTGAGATTAATAAAATTATTTTTTTAAAGCCCTAATCAACAATCACCCTCCATGTTAGAGGGAAGGAGAAAACCTTTTAAGGAACAACGGGTAGAAATCTCTTTCTACAACCATGAATATGCTCAACATTAAAAGGCAAATATAGAATGTGTCAAGTTTTCAAAATCTTTAATTCTCTTCGAGAAAAAGAAAATGGATTAAATAAAAGGAAAAACTATAAAAAGAAGATGAAAATTTCAAAAAGTAACAAAAACAAAGCAAGATCCAAATCAGAAAGTGATAAAAATTCAGGAAACGGGGACATCCAAAAAGTAAATGTGACTAAAGCCCTTAGAAAAAAAATGATCTTGATCTTATCACCTTTAAACACTAAATTTAGATATACATTACATGCCTATTGAGTTAGTCCATAAGGAGTTGGATGCCTGCTAACTCAGTCCACAGAGAGTCAGATGCCTACTAACTCAATCCACAAAGAGTCGGATGCCTATCCCTTTAGTGCATGAAGAGCTAGAAGCCTACTAACCTCAGTTCATAAAGAGCTGAAAATCTACCAACTCAGTCCATAAAGAGTTGAACACCTACCAATTCAGTCCACAAAGAGTTGGACACCTATTAAATCAATCAACAAAGAGCTGGATGTCTGCCAACCTTAGACCATAAAGAACTGGATGCCTATTAAGTTGGTCCATAAAGAGTTGGACATATATTTAGTCAAGCACACATCAGTTGGCACCGGTCTATAGAGGTTAAGCCCTAGAAAACTGAAACAAAGAGCTGGACATCTATTTATTCTAAGTATACATCAGTTGGCACTAGTTTATGGAGGTTAAGCCCTAGAAAACTGAAACCTAGTAGTGCCCAAACCATATAAAACATATTTAAATTTATCTTATACTAATTGAAATTATTGCCACTATGCCATATCCGTCACTATGAAGTATTATTTAAATTCGTTTTTGTAGGCACTCGAAAAGCATTATTTCACCCTAAACATAAATGTGTTTATTTGTTTTTGTCCCCTTCTTTATACTCGACAACGGCCAAAAAAAGTTAACTCTAGACACCCCATGTTGTTTGAGTCCATGTCTAAGGTGTCAAAAGTCATCATTTAAGGCACCATCAAAGTTATTCGAATAAGCATGGATTAGTTCCTCATCATTCTAAGCTATGATGAGGTGTTCAAATAGTTAAAGGTATGAGAAACCCATATCTTTCATGAATGTGTCGATACACAGCTTTTGTGTATCGATACAAGACCTCTATGTCATCATAATTTCAAAGTTTTTCTAGTTGTATCAATACAAAGGGCATTTGTTTCAATACAAGCTTATATAATAGCTAAAATTATGAGTGTTGGCCAAAATGTATTAATACATAAGTGAATGTATTGATACAAGCTCGAATGTATTGA
>JAQSVH010000004.1:5321133-5338347 GCA_029448705.1 Adansonia digitata
GTTTCGTCCTGATCAATTTTTTCATTTGTTGACTTGTATGGTTTCATCCTGGTCAACTCTTTACGGTCGTTGACTTGGATAGCTTCATCTCAGTCAACCTTTTTCATTTGTTAACTTGTATGGTTTCATCCCAGTCAACCTTTTTCATTCATTCACTTATATGGTTTCTTCCCCATTAACCTTTTTTATTTGTTAACATGTATCGTTTTATCTCAATTAACTCTCTTTATTTGTTAACTTGTATAGTTTCATTCCAATCAACTCCTTTCATTTGTTGTCTTGCATGGTTTCATCTTGGCCAACTTATTTCATTTGTGGACTTGTATGGTTTCATCCTGATCAACCTTTCTCATCTGTTGACTTGTATGGTTTTGTCCTAAGCAACTCCTCTTATTTGTTGACTTGTATGGTTTCATCTCGGTTAACTTTTCTTATATGTTGACTTGTATGGTTTTGTCCTAGTTAACATCTCTCATCTGTTGACTTGTATGGTTTCATCTCGGTCAGCCTTTCTCATCTGTTTATATGGTTTCATCTCATCAACCTTTCTTATTTGTTTACTTATATGGTTTCATCCTAGTCAACCCCTTTTGACTTGGGCCTCATACTACTCACTATTTTAGTTTAAGGTTGTCTTTGTCTAATCAATTTTTATGTTCATTATTAGTTTAGTTTACTTTTCAAAGCTTAACAACCCAAACAAAACTATGTCTATTTGGTCTTTCTCCTATTCCTGATTTTTAGCAACAGTCAAAGAGAGGCAGTTGTAGACACCTAATTTCATTCGAGTCTCTTTTCTGATAGTCCTAAATATCTGAGATTAAGAACTTAACGGCCACCCTCATTGGGAACGATCTTCTCCCAATGAATTTCGTATTTTCAACACCTTTTCAGTCATACTTAAATGGTCGCATGTGCACGTGACAGAAAAATTATCATTTTAAGCCCTAATTTCAAATTTACAAGATAAATATTTAAGAAAAAAATTGTTTTTCAATATTTTCTTGTTAAATTTTGGAAATCCATTTTTGCAAGTGTTATCACTATCAGATTTCCCATTTCTAGAAATTTTTCAAGAATTTTTTATCAAATTTGAGAAGTTAATCGTTATATATTTTTACCGATACCTATGTGGTATCTATACTGATACGCACTATAAAAAATATTCAAGAAAAAATTTATATTGCATTTTTTACCATGAGGTATTAAGTAGGCAATTTTGCTACTTATTTTTTAATTTCTCACTCTATGGCGAGCATTTTGCCCATGAAGTTTTTGGTAGAAACTTATTTCAGTCTAGGATTTTCATGTTTACCATTCTGTAAATTAATATTTTGAATAATATGTTGTATGTAATTCATTTTATATAAGTTCTAATGTATTTATTAAAATTTTTCTTATTTTAAAATACGAGCTTTCCTTTATTTATAAAATTTCTGACAGAATTTTCTCGAGTTTCAAACTTTAACATTGTTCAAATATTTCCATTTAATCATTATTAAATCAGTTTTTCAAAATTTATTTTATTTTATGAGTTTTGCATTTTTTTGAATTTTTCATGTTTTCAAGATATAGAGTTTTCTACTCTATAAATTTTTTTGGTAAGAATTTTTAGTTTATAATTTTTAAAATTCTTCAAATATTAATTTATATTAAATCAATTTTTAAAAATTCATTTTATGTTATGAGTTTTGCATTTTCTTTCATAATTTTTGTTTCTAAAATATGAAATTTTCTACTCTGTAAATTTTTTTCAAGAGGATTTTTTTAATTTTATAATTTTTGAAATTCTTCAAATATCATTGTTGAATTCATATTAATTCAGTTTGTAAAAATTTAATTTAATTTATGAGTTTTATATATATATATTTTTTTACATATAACAATTTTTCTTGGTAAGGGCTTCTCTCATAAAATTTTTACAAGTTTACGATTTTTAATATGTTTTATTGTATATAAAAATATTTTTATTACCAGAATAAATTAAATTTGTTATATGAAATTTTACTTCAAATTCATAATTTTTAATTTTTACAATTTTGTCCTTCTAGTTAATTTTTATAATATAATTTTACTTATTACATAAATATCTCCCAAAATACCCTAGAAATGGATGATGTCATCAATAACCTAAGCCATAAAATGACAAAAATAATAAACTTAAATCAAATTAAGTTGTATTTAAATAAAATCAAATCAAAATTACAAACAATTAATACAATTAATAAATATGTGAAAAAAAAAATAGGGAAATGGAATGGTGTAGAAACCATTGGACCAAGGCATTTTTTATGCCTTGGCCGACTTTAATCCCTAAAAATAGAGACACTTTTACTCATTTCAAAGCTTGGGTGATTAGCTTAAAAAAATACAAAAGAAAAAACCTTTTTTTACTTAGCTGTCTTAAATTTTTTTTAAGATCCTTGCATTAATCTTTTTTTTTTCATTTTTCTTCTTATTTATGATTCAAAATCATATTAAGGCTCAAGGATTTTCATTCATGTTGAAAGGCTAAAACATGATAATTATATATATATGTAATATTTGTTCTTATTTTAGTTATATTTTTTGTCTTATAAAATATTATTGTTCTTGTCATCTTGATTTTATTATATATATGCGCGTGTGAATCTTTATATTGTTTTTTAATATTCTCCTTTAATATGTTGTTAAATATATTTGCATATCTTTTTTTTTCATGATTTTATTTTTGTTTACATTTGGGGATTATTATTTATGTTTATTTTCATGATTTTCTACACCAAAGCATGTTATGTTTGATTACTTTTCATCTTGTTCGAATCTGGTAGGCTTCTTTGATCATGATTTTGTGACAAATTCTTTTGTGATAATTTATGGCTTTTTTTTTTTTAATTTTTAGGTCATTTTGCAATGTTCACAAACATAAGGACTAAATTGCAAAAAATGTAAATCGATTTTTTTAAAACTAAAATATAAAATCAAATAAAAATTAATTTAAAGGTATTTAACATAATTAAAATTTAGTAATATATTTTATTTTGGGAAAGCGTTTAAATTACTATTAGATTTCATTATACTTGATATAATTTATTTTTTGTAGCATATTGTTTCAAAATTAAATTTATTTAGTAAAGCCTTAAGTATTTAATCTTGTAAGCCAAGATTCAATTTTTTTTTCATGGGCATAATTTTTTACATTTTACAAATTAACTGATAATGAATTTAATTTAGATATTTTAATATTTTTTGCATAAGTAATACAAATTCTAGTAATAAATATTCGAAAATCATATCTAAATTTACAAAATTTGAATCCATAAAAAAATAGAATAATTAAGTCCTTTGCCATCCTTCCACCTATCTCTACACTATTTAATTTGAGAAAGGTTATTGAATACATAAAAAAATACGTAATTATTATGGTATTATTTTAAATTTCGTAAATTTGATAGCATAGATTTTAAAAAGTTTTAAAAAGAGTGAAAATATTAATGGCTGCCTTTTTTAAGTGAACCCATTTAATTTTAATTTGTCTAGTTAATGAGTATCTATAAGAATTCTTTAACCATTCAATTTTTTTTAAAAAAAATATTTGCATCAAATTAATTATTTTTTCAAAATTAAAAATAGTATAATAATTACTTTTTTATATTAAGAATTTTAATGGGAAGAATTCCCATTAATAAAAAAAGGTGAAACTGGAAAAGATAATTTCAAAAAAAGAAATAGTAATTATTAAAATTATTAATAAAAATACTGTAATTACTTTTGTGCCTCTCATTTTATCTTCTCTTTCACTGCTTTCTTCTCCATGTAGCAGCAATCAACGGGTCGGCTCCTTTGGATAAGGGAACCAACCCTCTATATAAATATATTATAAAATATAACATATATCATAAATTATAATATATATTATATAAATTATCTATAAATTAAAAATGTTGTTTAAAATTAACAATATTTTACATTAAATCTTGAATTACTATTTAAAAATAAAAATAAAAAATAAAAAATATTTTATACTAAATATGGAATTACAATTTAAAAATAATGAAAAATGAAGATACTAGGCAGAGAAACGACCCTCCACCAATATATATTACAAATTATATAATATAATATATAAAAATTATATAAATTATATATTAAAATACCGTTAAAAATAATAAGAGATTAAAAATATTTTATATTAAATATTAATTTAATAAAATAAAAAATATATTAACTTTCAAATTATAAAATAATCTCCAACCATATTAAATCTTGAATTATTATTTAAAAAATAAAAATAAAACTATTTTAAATTAAATCTTAAATTACTATATAAAATAATAAAAATAAAAATATTTTATATATAATTATATATTATTATATAATGCATAATATAAATTATATATAATATTAGATATATATTTTGGGGGGAGAGGGAACTGACCCTTATCTCATACATGTATATAATAGGTAGGGATTCGACTCCTTTGTAAGGGAACCGATTCCCCCTTTTATATTATATATAAAATGTATATTATATACATAATATATTACATATTGTAAATAAATTATATATATTAAAATATTATAAATAAATTATACATATTAAAAATATTATTTAAAAAATAATAAACATTAAAAATATTTTATATTAAATTTTAAATTAGTTTTTAAAAAATTTGAATAATATATATTATATAATTTATATATAATATATAAATTATATATATTAGATGAGTTGTAAATTTAGTTATGATGAGTTGTATATTTATTTATAGTTATTATTTTTATATAGTAATTTAATATCTAATACAAATTTTTTATTATTTTTACATAATAATTCAGTATTTAATATTAAAATATTTTTATTTTTTATTTTTTTGAAATAATGTAATATAAAATATAAAATATATTTTATTATTTTTAAATATAATTTAAGATTTAATATAAAAAATTTTTATTTTAAATTATATATATTAAAATATTATAAATAAATTATAAATGTTAAAATTTTATTTAAAAATAATAAATATTAAAAAATATATATTATATTAAATTACAATTTTTTTAAAATATTAAAATAATATATATTATATATAATATATAAATTATATATATTAGGTGAGTTGTAAATTTAGTTATGGTGAGTTGTACATTTATTTACAGTCATTCGTAAATTTAGTTATTATTTTTATATAGTAATTTAAGATTTTATATAAATTTTTTATTTTTATTATTTTATATAATAATTCAGGATTTAATATATAAAATATTTTTTATTTTTTATTATTTTTGAAATAATTTAATATAAAATATTTTTTATTTTTATTATTTTTTAAATAATAATTCAGAATTTAATATAAAATATTTTTATTTTTATTATATAATATATATTATATTATATTAACTCTATACAATATATATTTTTTTAATTTTTTCAAAAATAATTTAGGATTTAATATAAATATTTTTTATTTTTATCTTTTATTTTTATATAATAATATGAGATATAATATAAAATATTTTTTAATTTTTTAAACAGTAATTCATAATTTAATGTAAAATATTTTTATTTTTTATAATAACATATATTTTAATTTTTAAAAATAATATAAAATTTAATATAAGATATTTTTTAGCTTTTATTGTTTTTAAATAGTATTTTTCATATATTTATTTTATATATAATATACTTTTTATATAATATATATTTTATATACATAATACAAAGGGAATCAACTCCTCACCCTATATATATATGTGGGGTTGGGGATATATATATATATATAATACATTATATATAATATTATATGATAATATATAAAATATTTTTTATTTTTTATTAATTTTTAATTATGCAGGGGACCGATTTCCCCTAATATATATATATATGTGGGGTGCGCGTTGATACCCTCTCCCCCCACATATATATAATATATAATAATATATAAAATGTTTTTATTTTTATTACTTTTTAATTAATAATTTAAATTTTAATATAATTTTTTATTTTTTAGTATTTTATATAGTAATTTAATATTTAATTTAAAATGTTTAATTTTATTATTTTTAAATAGTAATTCAAGATTTATTATAATTTAAAATTATTTTATAATTTGGCATATAATATTTTTTTACTTTTAGAATTTAAAATTTAATATAAAATATTTTTAATTTTTTATTATTTTTAAATAGTATTGTTAATATATATAATTTGTATGTATTATATATTATATGTATAATATATATTAGCATGGTCGGTTCTCTAGCGTTTGTTTTTTTAAAAGAAAAATAAAATAAAAAATAATTAAAATATTTTTATTAATAATTTTAATAATTATTATTTTTAAAAATTATTTTTTAATTTTAGTTTTTTTTTTAATTCTTCCACTTTGATGTACCTATAAGCTCCTGTTAAATTTTCTCGATTTATTTTAATTTTTTTTTTCTTTTTTCACCTTCCCAACAATATTGACAGCGGACTGCATACGTTAATCACATGACTGAAACGCCCGTTTTATCTCGCAACCAACCCTCGTCACCTCACGTACGCGTTTAACAACACGTGCCTATTGGTTGAACTAATTCCAATCTGCGTAAAAGACCCTTAAAAGACACCCACGTGGCATTAATAGGGAGCGATTACTCTTCCGATCTTACATGCGCGAGTGGGAACACAGAAACTCTCGGTCTTTTGGCAGGCGCAAACATCTCTATAAAATCAGCCAACCCATTCACCAGGCTACAACAAAAAGCCCCTTCTCTCTCTAGAATTTTCTGCTATTTTCCAGTCCTCTCTCTCTCTCTCTTCTGTCCTGTCTGAAATCTAAAAGAAAATCTCCAGATTTTTTTTTCGATTTCCAATTATACCCCCGAAATCTCAAAGAGTCCGGCGATTAAATTCTTCTTTCGATCTCGATCTCGTTCCCGATCTTATCATCGCCGGTTTTTGGACAGACGGGGATTGAAAAAGAAGAAAAGGGATAGAATCGGAAAAAGAGAGGAATTCGCATGAGCTGGTTGGGAAATCTGGGTTTTACTTCTTTGTGTTCGCTGAATTCTTCCAACCACTTCATAACGTGTCTTTTAATTTTCATTCTTCATTACTCCCCTCAATTGCCTCCTTCGTTGTTTAAATTCGACAAAAAACCCACCGAACCTTTATTATTATTTATTAGCAATTCTAATCATAATCCTCTCTTAAAGCTTAATCCAAATCTTGATCCCGTCTTATCGTCAACCCATGGAGTCTACAGCCAAGAGTAATCGCCAATTGAGCGGAGGTTCGTTATTGCTTTTTCTTTTTATTTTCACTTTGTTTTGTTTCATTCTCATTTTTTTTTTGTCGGTGGTTTTATTTATTTATTTTAATTTTTTGTTTAGTTTAAAAGAGATGCAGCCTATCTGACGCCGTGACTCATTTGACAACATGCGATGATATTAATAAATAATAAAGTGACTGATTGTTTAAACTCAAATGAAATTATTTTCCTTATCCTTTTTTTTAAAGTAAAGTTATTATCATCTCACATTATTTTATGTAATTCTTACAGTTTTTTAATTATATTTGGCTAGTGTTTATGGTCCATGTGCTGTTGTGAAAGGGATATTTATTACGTATAATAGTATATTATATGGTAGGGGAATTAAGAGGTGGTGTTAGTGAGCCACGTAAGCAAAGCAAAACAAAAGGAGAGAGATACCTCTCCACTGCTTGGGATCATGCTGATGAGATAAGGATCTCATTCTTTTTATTTTAATGTTTAGCATATTTTCTGCAAATTTTCATGATATTGGAAGTTTCGTTTGCTGTAATCTGATAATAATTTAGTGGAAGAACTTTTTGGTTACTGTTTGTTAAGGTCTTTGCTATTCAAATGGGGCGAGGGGGCAAGCAAGATCACCGTCTGTGATCGTGATTGGTGCTGGAATGGCCGGAATTGCCGCTGCACATGCTCTCCATGAAGCCTCATTTCAGGTAACGAAATCCTTTAAACTTGGGTCTTCTCTGAATCCTATTATGCTTTTCTCTTTTAAATTACCATTATATTTATATATGCTGTATGTTAGTCAATTTGGCTATGAGCTAACTTTCTCTCTTCGTATAAATCATGTTGGTCCCCTCTTCAAGATTCGAACCTGATACTTGCTACTCGATAGATAAAATTCTATTCATTAGTTTCTCTTTGGAGATTGAAGCTTTTATCTTTCAACTTTCTTTTATTATTGTTTCTTAAACTTTGACAGAGTTTGTTTGTGTATGTAGGTTGTGGTGTTAGAATCCCGGGATAGAATTGGTGGTCGAGTTCATACCGATTACTCATTTGGTTTTCCTGTTGATCTTGGTGCTTCATGGTACATTTTCTTCTTTTCTGTTGTGGACATGCAAATCCTGTTCAGTTGTATGAATAAATTTCATCTAACAAAAAAATGGCTTCAGGTTGCATGGAGTTTCCAAAGAAAATCCCTTAGCACCATTGATCGGTAGACTTGGACTCCCACTTTACCGGACTAGTGGTGATAACTCTGTGCTGTATGACCACGACTTGGAGAGGTGAGCAGCAGTTATTCAAATGCCTAAATTTTGATTCTATAGGGTGGACAGAAAATGTTCACTGCTAACTTTTTACCCTTTTTTTATTCTATATGTTGGAACTTTTCATCTGTGATATAAGAAAAATTGGCTTTGTTTTATCTTGGGAAAAACAAGTTTTACTTGTTTTGTTTCCGTGATGACATAGTGCATTTCCTCATACTGTAAATGGTTGATTTTGTTGATAGTGCTTGTTTTTTTCTTCTTTGCAGCTATGCACTCTTTGATATGGATGGACATCAAGTTCCACAGGAGTTGGTGACCAAGGTTGGAGAAGCATTTGAGTGCATTTTGAAAGAGGCAAGTGTTGTTTATTATTTTATTAGTTTGTGTCTCTTTAGCTGCAAACATTGTTTGAAAAACAGAACTTACAGTGGCTTTTTTTTCTAGAACTATGATGATGATGTTCTGTCTCAATGTGATTTGCTGTGTCACTTTTTGTTATTTGATTGCAGACAGATAAAGTGAGAGAAGAGCAGTCTGAAGACATGTCTGTAAGTCGCGCTTTCTCAATTGTTTTTGAAAGAAGACCAGAATTAAGGTCTAACCTAACATGACTCTCTTATTCAATATCTTTTTTCTTCTTCATCTCCTATTTTTTTACTGCTTTGAAGAAGTGAATTTTAAAAATCTCTCTGCTAATCTACAGGTTGGAAGGGCTTGCACATAAGGTACTTCAGTGGTACTTATGCCGAATGGAAGGTTGGTTCGCTTCAGATGCTGATACCATCTCACTTAAAAACTGGGACCAGGCAGGTTTTTATACATAGAAATTTGAGGTTTTATATGAAATGTTTTGAGTTTTTCATGGTTCATTAACTTAGTTTTCTTTTACAAATTTATTCATTGAGGCACCAAAAATTAAATATATTGGAGATGTGTCTTTTTAGGCAGACAATAGGAACTTAAATTTGCAATGGAGGTCTAGAATGCTATTGAACTGTTGAACATATTGAGGGTTTGACGTCTTTGTACTCAATGAATGAAAATCTTTCAATCAAAATTGGGAAGATATCCTAGTTTGGCTGACTTTACCCCCATCGCTCCCCCTGTTACTGTGTTGCGAATTCATACTTGTTTCTGAATCGTGTTCATTGTCAACATTGAAATAGTTTAATCTTGCTCTGCAAGCAATAGTATATCTACGTATGAAGTAAGGCTGCACAAATATTGGTCTTCTATGATTACCATTGGCATTCAAAGAAAATTAGTAAAATTTACATTAAGAAAGCTACTTGAAGCATAAATTTGTAATTTTATTTTGCAAATTTAACATGTCATGTTCTGACCTTTGCCTAGGTACTCCTTTTAAGTTGCTTATTATGATTCTTCTCAGCTACATCGACTTCCTTTGTTTTGCTTCACTTCACCTATCTTAAGCACTTTCACATTCTTCTTACAACTTCTGACTCTATTTTCTTATCTGTAGGAAGTGTTGTTACCTGGTGGTCATGGCCTCATGGTCAGGGGCTATCTTCCTGTCATAAACACTCTTGCCAAAGGTCTTGACATTCGCTTGAGCCACAGGTATTATAACTTGAATAATTAGTTCACCTATTTCTTTTGTCCTGTAGTGTGGATGAGTTTATCAGCTAATGCCTATCTCTGTAATGTATTTGGTCCTAGGGTTACAAAAATAGTGAGGCGTTACAATGGAGTGAAAGTTACTGTGGAAGATGGAACTACATTTGTGGCTGATGCTGTTATCGTCGCTGTTCCTCTAGGAGTACTAAAAGCCAAGATCATCAAGTTTGAACCGAGGCTTCCAGAGTGGAAGGAAGCTGCCATTGATGAACTTGGAGTGGGGATTGAGAATAAAATAATATTGCACTTTGACAAGGTGTTTTGGCCTAATGTGGAGTTTTTGGGTGTTGTTGCAGAAACAACTTATGATTGCAGCTACTTTCTAAACCTTCATAAGGCCACAGGTCATTCTGTCCTTGTGTATATGCCTGCTGGGCAGCTGGCCAGAGACATTGAGAAAATGTCTGATGAAGCTGCTGCGGAGTTTGCTTTTATGCAACTGAGGAAGATCCTTCCAGAGGCATCTGCGCCGGTGAGTCAATTATTCAAAGATATATTTTGTTCTAAACTTTTAAGATGCTCCTGCCTAAAAAGTGAATTGTGGGATTCTTGGGGATGCATAAACTCTGTTTATCTGTGTCAATTCATTGCTCCAACAATTATAAATGCTTTATGAAGTTAAAAAAAAAAAAAAAAGAACTCTTACTTTGTGATAAGACTACGTTTTTTCATAAACTTGCATAAATAGCCTGTTGCTTTGTTCTTTTTAAGCATATAAACCAATGGAGTCATAATTGAATTTGTAAATTCAACTGTGGTGTAGTCAAAGTACAATTTTATGTGGTACTTGTATCTGTAGAAGTTGCCAATAATTTTATTCAGATTCTGTGCTTCACTGTAGGCTTCCAATAGAACTAACTAAATATTTCTTGAACCCACAGATTCAGTACCTTGTTTCTCGATGGGGCACGGACATCAACACACTGGGCTCCTATAGCTATGATGCAGTAGGCAAGGCCCATGATCTGTATGAGAGGCTAAGGATTCCAGTGGATAACGTATTCTTCGCAGGGGAGGCGACAAGTATGAGCTACCCAGGGTCCATTCATGGTGCATTTTCTACTGGGCAGGTGGCTGCTGAGGACTGTAGGATGCGTGTACTGGAGCGATATGGAGAGTTGGACTTGTTCCAGCCAGTCATGGGGGAGGAAACAGGATTGTCTGTTCCACTTTTAATCTCCCGTATGTAACTACCTGCCTGGCTCAGTATGCGTTGGTTCAAAAAGTATGTATTTGTAGATATGTTGGCGTCGGATCTGACTGACACATTGATTCCAATTTCATTGACGTTTCTGGGGAATTTGTGGAAGCCCGACTTTTCTCTGGTGGATAGCGAAGAGTATTGGTTTGATGTGTATAGTCGTCGCTGTGCAGCATAGCTATACAATATTAATGTCCGGACAAACGTATAACTACTATAGTATGGTAATGTTAATCTATTCGAGTCTAGTAGTATTTAAATTTAAATTAACAAAGTACAGTTGAGCCACGCGCAGGGCATGCCTCATGCCTTTTCTTAAAAGTGAAGTATGTTTTGGATATGGAAGGTGCATCATCATCCACTTCGTAAGTGGGAAGGACACTGAAAACATGGTGATGTAATTTTAGTAAATAAAGAGACAACCGTTTTCTATTCTTTTTGTCCTTTTTTTTTTTTTCTTTTTTTTTTCTGTGTCTATTTGCCTGGCTTAGGTTAGGTAGGTAATTGGAGCAGGAGAGGGTGAGAAATCTTAAATGAAGAGTAATCCTCCTTATGAAGTGTTGAAATATGTTACACATTTTTTCTTCGACTCTCATATTTGAATTTGGATTGAGTTATGATATATTAAACATATATAAAAAATTTTTAAAATTAAGTATATTCATATTAGATATATATCAATATCTAATATTTATTGGATATTTGCTCTGGGTAGAATAGGTAAAGGCACAAATAATTTAAGGACAGGTAGTGGAAGAAATAGCTTAAGAGGAAAGGATAAGATTCCATGGCATTCAATTATTCTTCCAATCTAGGATAAGTTGTTCAGAAAAATATCCTCTTTTATCTATTTGAAGCAAATTAAAACGAAGTACAAGCGTTGTGATAGAAGATTGTGCTCATATCACGAGATTTTACATATGTTGTTAGAATCATATTTATTCAAAAGGTCGTTTTAGAAATCGTTTAATGAGAATCGTGAGATTATCAAGGAACAGTTTTGAGGGTGTTCGTTCGGGTTGCCAGGAGCATGCTTGAAATAAATTTCTCAATAAGCTCCGTATTCGAAAGCCACAAGAATCACGTAAATAAAGAATATTTCCTTAAATTTGGTCGGGTGCCGGAGAGATTAAGGGATCATATGATGCAAAATATTTTCGTGACCATCGTTAAACATGAAATGAAATATTTAATCTATAAAAATTTCATGATTTTATTTAGATTTTTTTTGTCGCTCTTATAGTTCGCCTATGTGCCAACTTTGCATCGGTTAATCTCACGATTATATATCCGCAATAAATGAATTTGAGATATTTAAAATCGAAATTTTCATTTTCAAAATAAGTAAGGCAATGTTTCCACAGTATGATCGTTCATGAATTTTTCGTCAGTGTGCGGGGGAAATTGTATCCTTTTTTCGAAAAATCAAAATCAACATTCGAAAATTTTAAATAAAAAATAGTTTTTATGTTCTGCTGACTTTTTAGGGATTGCAAAAGGTTCAAAACAATGGATTTCAATCATTTTCAAAAAAAAAAAAAAAAATTATGTTTTTCATATTTATTGGGGAATTATAATTAAATATCATTAGACCGAGTTAACGTTATTAAAATTTCGAATCGTCCATAATTAACAGGTACCGAGTCATATGAGGTTGTGGGAGGTTTTAATCTATCTCCATTGTAACTTACTCTTAACCTCATTCTATTGTCCTTTGGTTTTAAAGGCAAGCCCTAGAGGTCATCTTTCAAGGCTTTTGAAACTCTAATAGATGACAACTCACACTTAACTCAAAAAATTTGGTGACACCCAACTTAAAAAATTTGGTGACGACTCTTTTGTATGGCTATTTCGTAATGATTAAAAAATCTTGATAAATTTTTAAGTCTAATATGCCTTGAGATTTGCATCCCACAAAATGCACATTGCAACACATAAAATCAAATTTTATTTTGTGCAATTTAAGATTAATAAGGAAAAAATAACTAAATATTCTTTTGTTAAAAAAAAAACAACTGAATATCAAGATAGTTGAAAAAAACTTTGTTTTTCCTAGTAGGGAAAATATAAAAAAAATATTTACACCAAAATTATATTTATATATTTTTCCTAATCTTTTTAGGGAATGTATCCATGTACTCGCATCTAATTTTTTTTGACAATTTTTAGATAACTCCACACATGACGAGTTTGAGTCTATAAAAAAATGGATTCTCGTATTCGAGTAATATAATATAGTGCAAGATAGATTGATATGATTATAGTTTCAATTTTTTATTATTGTTAAATTTCATTTGTTTTCCTCTTATCGATGTAGGGTGTGAATTTCATTGTTCAGAGATTTGGCTTACGTGGTGAAGGTGTGTGTATCAAGCTAACTCTAAAATAGGAGGTAATCTCTTTGTTTGTTTGAATTATTCTTATATTTATAAGCAAAACCATCTAGTGTCAAATAATTCACCAAATATAGCACAAAGATTTTTCATTCTTGTAGAAAATATGAATATATGGAAAACATAGGATTATTTGCTATACTTTTTAGACAAAATAAAACTAGATTTGACTTTGTAAGCCTGGATGAGATATCATGCAGTTATTATGAAACATAATGAAAGGTCCATCTACTCATTCAACAAAAAATAATTGGCCTTTAAATAGATTGTTGTTTAGTTTTTTATTATAAGGCCGACTTAAGTATTAGCTCAATAGGAACAAAGTTGTTGACAGAATCTTAAAATCTATGGGTCCAAGAGAGGTTTACAGTGTAATATCCTCTTTAAGTTAATTAATTAGATAGGGTTGAGAGATTATGAGTAGATTAGAAATATAAAAAGGGTCATTATCTGATCCAAATCTTGTGCTTATAAATGTTGAAGTACAATATCTCTTAAGAGGCTACAGTTGTTAGTACTGCTTTATTTGGTTCATAGTCTTATAATGACCATTTCCCTGCTTATTTGAACATGTCTAGGCATTTTCATAAATTCCATGATCCATTCATATAGTTGTTGAATCTTAATATATTTAGCTTACTTTATGTGATCCCAAGTCATAACAGGTCATTTTCAAAATTTTTTATTTATTCCCTTTATTTCTCTGCCATTTATTGATATGATTGAACCCATTTTATGCAAAAGTATGATCATATTCATGGTTAGCACTTACTGGCATTATGGTCATCAATAGTTATTGTGTTTTTGCAAAACAACAAATTATGTACTTTTGTAGCAATAATGTATAACTTGGAAACCAATCCCTTGTTAGCTTTGCCACATGCTGAATAGAATATGCCAGTAAAATTTCCATTTCTATTCATCAATCCTAGCAAATGGAAAAAATTATTTTGTCTTGTTATGGTTGGTGGTGTTCTTGAAGCAAACCAAGGGTGGGACATGGGAAGAGAAGGCACAGACTTTGTCTTCAACGATTACCCCTGGGGCCTTTCCTATTAGGCCTAAGGTAAGAATATTTTAGTGTAGTCCAAGTGGCCACTACATTTATCATCCTCATTTTTATATTTGAAGTGCAGCCATCTTTTTTTAGGTAATTCACAAAAAAATTTATCTTATGTTCTTCCTGGTTGCTGATAACATTAGCAGAGTGGAAATCAAAAAGAGATTCAAAATGCCAAAACCACTGCTTAGGAATAAATTTCAAAGTTAATACTGAACATCAAAACCTACAAGAAGATGAGATAACTAAATGGCAAAATGCTGCTGTTCAAGTGGGTTTGTTGGTTGGCCTACACCATCAAACTACTGTTTTTGTTTGACAACTAATTGTTATAGCAAGCAAAGCCTTATTTTATGCCTAAACATGGTTTTGGGATGGGGCATGGTTTAAGCTATATTTCCTACGTATAACTTTTCATTCTCCCTCCCCCCACACACATATTACACATTATTACTCTACCAACAAAATATCTCCCAAGACATTGAATCTCCCTTTAAGTCATTGCACTATCCTAATTATTCCTTTAAACATATCTCTATGATCTAATGTCTTTAGAAGATTGTCCTTTAATAGTGTGGCTGACAATTGGTGGATGGTAGTTCTTTAGTGCAAGGGAAAGGATAGGTAAAATAGAGGTCCTCTTGGCCTACCTAACGTTTGTGGTGTTTATACTAGCATTCTTTGTGCAAATGCTGAATTTGTTGTTTTACATGCGAAATGTTGCTTTGCATTCGTATATTGCAATGGCTGATTATGAAGCCAATGATTTGCCTCAAAGATTTGACTCATATATTGAGTTGAACTTAACAATAAATTGAGTTTTTATCAAAATAAAACTCAATTGAACTCAAACAGAGTCTTCGAACTTTGAGTTTTCAAATCAAACCATTATAGTATATTAACACAACTATGATAAATTATATCCAACATTTAGGTTACTTTTGTATTGTGCGATTTTTTAGTCACTTTATGATTCTTTGACATGACACCTTAATTTCACTAGCAACGGGCTTAGATTTAATCGGTTTAACCAAAACAGTGTTTTTTATAGTAATGTAAAAATAATTGTACAAGAAAAATATAAATGCTTACTAAAAATATTAAAAGAAGAAAGGAATTTAAAAAGTTTTGAAAAAAAATCACTAATAAAAACAGTTTGACCCTTAATATTTTTTTTGAACAATTTCAATTTTTTTTCCTAAACGCCCAATTTGATGCGCATTTTCTAATTGTTGAGGTTATCTGTTTATGACTTAACCAACCGGTTTAATCTTATTTTTAAAACATAGTTCAAAAACTAGCAACATGTTTCATGCATTGTTTTTGAACAAAGTAACACGCTACTTGGCTTGAAAAAGTGCAGACACAAATAATGGCTTAGCATGCAAGTTTTATCGACTTGAAGAGCTAAATTGTTGTATGCTTGATGCAAGTTGATTCCATTTCAACCTTATACATTATTATACATTAACACATTTATTTGATTGAAAGAATGGTCATCTATACAATGAATACTCTTTAAGTTTATAATAGTTAATTTTTGGGAAGATTCAGTAATGTCTATTGCTTTGAAATAAGATTTTTTTTTTGGTAACTCGTTTTTATATAAAAATGAAGATATATTTTTTCTAAGTAGTTAAATTTGTACAGTGTCGCTCAATCAGTGTTGTAGAGAGAACATATAAGTAAAGAAACAAGAAAAATTCATCAATATCCTTATAAAATTTTCATGGAAGCAACACAAACAAAACAAAAACTAGAAAATGCAATAAAGAAAAATTTTTTATGGGTTTTTGTTTGGAGTTGTTTCAGTGGGTTTGAGACTTGAAATGTGGTGATAACACAAAGTACAAGGAACGAAAAATAAACTAAAATTCAGGTACGTTTAAGTGACAAAATAGAAGTTTTGGAGTGTTTTTTTGTTAAAGTTTCGTTTCATGGTCTTACGATCTGATTTAGGAAAATATAATTGGGGATTTGAAATGTGGAGGTAGAGTTGTTTGTGATGAAATTTTGAGGCTCAAAGGATGTCGGTGGCTAGTAGTAGTAGGAGGGGACGGATGATGGCGACAACGATGTTGTAGTCTAAGAATTTATGATTGTTTTTTTTTTTTTTAAAGTTTGTGGAAGGAAACGAGGAGAAAGAAAATTTTAGGTACCTTATAAAAGAAGCAAAATTATAAATATTTTAGGGTTTTAATATACTTTTTAAGTATATTTAAGTATAAAATATTAAAATATTTTAGAACATTATTTAAGGTTAAATTAAACTTAAAATATTATTTTCATATATTTTATATAATATTTATAATATTACTTTTAACCATATTTTGAAATTTAATTCTAGTCCTTGCATAGATACATGTTATCAATGTGATTGATTGTATTTTAACCATGAAATACTTTTTAA
>JAQSVH010000004.1:5366398-5377895 GCA_029448705.1 Adansonia digitata
CCCATCCATTTCCTTTTTGTTGTTTGCCATATTAGTAAACTTTTTGACTTCTATATTTGTCACAAAGGGTGTTCCCCTAATCCTGCTCTTGGCCGGAGGCATTCGACTCGGGGAGAATCTTCTTGTATTCTGCTAGCAGTTTCGGAATATCATCCATCCGTAGCTGAAAATAAAAGAACAAAGAAATTGAAAGAAATGTCGATACATGATGCAGTAATTACAAATGGGATAGAGGATGAAGGACAACACATATGATACGAGTGCAGTTAAGTTTAAAACAAGTAAGCGACGAAACATCATACTCAGGGTTAGCAATCTAATGATGCTTGGATATTTAAGGGCGTTTCTCTAATCTTGCTCTTGGCCAAGTATTTAAGGATGTTCAGATATCGACCAAACACATGCTGATAGTCAAATGCTAACTTGGCATTCACAAACAAGTCAACCAATAGGAACATGTTCAGGGTTAGGCTAATTTTTTGACAGCAAAAAGTAATACCATGCTTTTGATCAATCAGCCATTCACATACTTTAAACCAAATATCCGGTAAATGCCAAAAAATTTCAAGCTGTAACCATTGCATATAAAATGATAAAACTCTAAGCAGCTGAATAATGTTTTACTCGATAACAATCATTACGAACACAATTTTCTTTTCCTTTATTGTGCATAAAAACCAAAGCAGTTGAATATAGGAAGAATTAGCACAGAAAGGAGCGAAAAACAAGAACTAATGTATTGGATCTACATCTATGTGAATCATACCTGAGAAACGTTTTTCATGTGATAAAACTTGTAAGCTTCTTTTCCCGATAACCAGGACTCAATGGACTGAAAATCAGATCCACTATTTGCTCTGCCATGCGACAATCAGAAAATCACCAAGAAAAGGATTTAATACTTGGATCGTAAAGAAGAATAAAACGTATGACACTCGATAGAGATTTACACATATATGTATTTCATTTTTTTACTATGATAAACAAAAAAGAGGTATAAGGATGAAAAGTAAATAAGCAATATTTTAACAAGGTGTAAAAAGTGGTAAAATGAAAAATCAAAGCAAAATTTTTTGCCCCATGGAGTTGAGCAGCTCCGAAAAATAAAACGATTAATACGGATTAACTGAAGAATTGTCCTAGTTTCTGAATTGCTCCTTTAATTTGAGTTTTCTTTTAAAATGAAGTAAACTTCAAACATATATTATACTTTTTTTTTAATTGTGGCTCCAAATATTACCAAAGTTAATTACAATCCTTCTTTACCTTTCAATCTTTTGCATCAGTGTTTTGATGGAAATGAGAATCTTAAAAGTTTTTTTTTTTTTTTTGCTCAGACAATGAGTTTAGTTGGGTATCAGCTAAACTGACTGAAGTTACTCAGTTATAGGTAGTCCAGTTTCTTACTCATATTTCAGTCAGTTTCGGTTTTTTTTTTTAGTGTATCAGTTTTTTTTTCAGTTATTATACTTTTTGTAACCAAACTGACTGAATGCTAAGTAGCACTATCACAGTTAATGGTAGAGAAGGTTCATTAATAGCATAAGAATGTAATTTTCAGATCAAGTGTTTTAGACTCTCATCCTATAAATCCCATTACACTCACACCACGAATCAAATCTGAGACCTTCAGGTTGGAATTTAATGTTCTTAAACACTGGGGTATCCCCCCAGGGAAAAAATTTCCAGACTAATAAATGTACAACATTTTTGCTTCACATTGATGTTATCTCTACATTTAAATGCAATTCTAAATACGCTTTTGCTGCATATATTGCTTTCCCTTTGGAATAGGCTTGGATCAATCCTTTACATATACACCAGAGGAGTTTTAACAATTTTCTTGATTCATGCTACAAAAGTCTCTTAGAACAGCCATGAAGACAAATAGAAATAATATTTATCTAAAGAATGACCATAGAAAGGGAAAAAAAAAAAAAGAGTTGTTAAAAAAAAAATCTTAGATCTAAACTAGCATTATTCTACACCATGTTACTCGGACTCAGGTGTAAGCATGTGTCCAACAAGAGTATGTTCAAATTTTTTTTCCAAGTTTTCCATGAATTTGGAGGGTCATTGAAGGATCATATCTCCATACCAAAGTCCGGATATGAGTCGGATACGGGTGTCGGACACAAATACTTCAAGAAAAATAAAGAGTTCAGAGCAACATAGACCCTGCACAGGTTTGGTGAGGAGTTTATTCTATATATTTGTTCGGTTTATGCCTCTAATAATGTCTATTCATTTGAATTGGACCTAGACCAAGCTTCTATCTAATATAGATCGAATTTCTATTAATGTCGATTTATTTAAATTGGATGTTTATAACACCTAAATTCCTAAAAAATAATAATAATAATAATAATAAATGGGTACATCATGGAAGATTTCTTAAGAGATACCGCTAAGCATCTTGGCTTTATACTTCATTACCTTCACAACTTCAAAATTCCATTCATTTCACCATTACACCCGAGTTTAAAACCTTCTCCACACCAATCTTATGCAGTCTAACCATCTTTAGCCTCCCAACATATAATCTGTTTGCTCTCTCTCTCGTTTGACATAACATTAGAGAAACGTAGCCCTTTTACCCTTCCAAGTGTTTTGCATTTTCATAATTATCACAATTTTCGATTTTATTCTACGCTATATGTTCTTGTCTATGATTTGAACACATATTCTGACACCTATTAGTCGATAATATCCCCAAGATGAGTTGCATACTATCTGCAGTATAAAAGGCTGATAATATATATATATATATATAAACTCGAGAAGACCAACCATTTAAAAAAAATCTAAAGCTTCAAACAAGTTGAGTTGAAATTTGAACTGGGACTTGGAGAAATAAGCAAAAAAAACAATGATTTTCTGCAGCAATCACTTATTTACATGCTCATGAACATATAATTATGCAATCTTAAAATCTTACAGATGATGACGTATAATCAGCCGTTGATAATCACGAAGCAACGGTCCAAGCTCCTTCAGTGGTATTGAGCTTGGTGTAGATTTCCGCCAGTGATCACGAAGCATCTCGATTGTCTGTTTATTCCACCATAAGAGATATTATTAACAGAAAATGCCCAAAAAAGAAAACAATCAAATATTAACACATACCTGATTGAGCACCTGTTCATTATTAGAAACTCTCTCTCCAATCAACCTTGATCCTAGTTCAATGAATTCTTTGTCTTCAGACTCATCTATTATCTGAAGCGCCGGACCTGAGAGAGAAACTGAAATTCCTAATGTTCTTTGCAATTCTGCGATTGCATTGTTTTCTCTTTGGCCTTCCTGTGGAAGAAATGAAAATCATCAGATAGTGCCGAACTAGTGAGGGGTGGAGTGACATCAAAAGGAAATTACCCTAAAGGTGACCAGAAACATCAGCTTTGAATCAAACTTTGTTTAAAAGGACAATGAACAAGTCCATTGACTTTAGAAAAATGCAACTCAAGTTTAAAATAATAAAATATCAAGCTTACAACTTTCATTAATCCATTAAATTGCCAATAAATTTCTTTAAAAGTATCGACCCTCAACGAAAAATACCAGCAATATGTCCACAGTGATTCCCATAATGATTTCTCCTGAAAACAGCTACATCATTCCAAAAGATCAATCTATTTAACTGTGAATATTGACTTTCTAGACAAGATGGTTTAATTGTGCATCCCACTCAAAACTGTTATATACGTGAAGCAGGATAGGAGTTTAACACAACTTCGAAAGACAAGACTTTTCCAATTGAATCTTCAACAAGTTCAGGAAAGGGCCAGGAGCTAGAAGCAGCCTTTTTTTTTCCCTTAAGATATAAAAAAATGGAGTGGAACATTGTTGGATGAGCTTGCATCATAACCTTGAAAGCAGATTGGATATTTTCCGCTGCCATGCCCTTACTATCAGGAACATTTTTTGGTGGGGATTCGATAAACCGCTTTGCAATTGGGTCCCCTATAAGGAGGAGAAAAAGCCAAAAACATTTAAAAATGGTAAAATTATGAATGAAATTGGAGAAGCAATTTAAAGAAGTAAAGAGCAAATGCATGTAACAGAGAAATTAATGGCCACTTCTTTCAGTCACAGACAGTTTTCCACTCACAGGAATCAGGTTACAAACAGCTCCTGTCACTTAAGAATAGTCTAATGATACACAATTATAAGAGTTGAAAGCGAATTTAATACCTTCAGGAACCAACCACCATATATCCCCATATGTCAATTTGCCATCAAACCCGCCAAATAATAGATAGCGAGAACCTATATGAGTCAGAGAATGGTATGCTCGAGCAGCGGGGGGTTCATTTCCAATAGGTAGGCGCTTCCACTGAGCCGACACTAGTTTTGGGGCAACCAAACCATAGTCAGAACCACATAAAGTACATAAATCACTAGGCACGAGGAAGGACAAGGCTTAAAATTTCATTAAAAAAAAATACAGAATTAAATAGAACAGGCAATTTTCGAACATATCAGCATAACAATCATAAAGATGAGAATTGAAGCAACTGATGCAGTGTTGGTGCCAAATAACATATTAAAATAGGATTCGATAGACATTCTTCTAATAAAGGATGCAAGGCTATAAGTCTTGTTTTGTAGACTAAAGTTATGGAAAGCTGCGATAGCAAGCAAAAACATTTTTGCATCCAAATTCAATATATCACACTCAAAGTCTTTATAAGTTTTACCAATTTGTCACAACACACAGATTAGAAGAACCCAGAAAGAATGAGGAAAACTACCAAGATCAAGGTGCAACGTGCAATGAGTTGGCGAAAACCAAAAAAGTACTCACATCTGTCCAAGACAATACAATCATTGTAATAAATGTCGTAACGACTCAACCAACCGCCAGTTCCATGTCCTCCAAATAACAAGAGCTGCAATGAAGGGGAAAAACATAAGCCAGATTGTAAAAGAAGGGAACTTTGGCGTTAGAACTAGAATAATGATAGTACTAACAACAATAACAAAGACACTCCATCCTTTTGCTTCTGTCCTCCGAAAACTTTGAAGACGCATGCAGATACCATCAATATTAAACATAAAATCTTTCTGAAAAGGGAAATTTACTAACATAGCATGGAAGGAGGATTAAGATTCCTAAACAGTAATTTGTGATCTTATTAGGAAAGCAATTTCCAAACTTGTATATGAAGAGACAGTAAGGATCACATATTATGCCCCTCAGTAAGCTCAATAAAGGTCAGTTTCTAGTTTCGATTCATTTCCTCTTTGGTCTTGCAATCCCTCCCTTGAAACAGTTATTCTCCATTACATTACATCTTCCCTTGGGAGCATTTGCATATCATTTCTTCACATGCCCAAATCACCTAGAACATGCTTCTCAGATTTTGCCCTCAATGGTGCAACCCATCTTTTTCTTCATGCAGTGATTCCTAGCTTTATTTTTCTTTATAGGCCAACACATCCACCATTACACTCTCATCTCAACCACTCATTTTTTGTGATACTCCGATGCAAAATGTTCAGTCTGAAACGACACTACTGAATGGAGAGGTCCAATGATGTCATCTACTGCAGTTATAAAGATTCAGCAACCATTCAAAAAGGTTTCCCTATGCCAAAATTAAGGAATGATGTAAAGTTGATACAAGCAATGTAAATTAAGGTAGATACTTGAGGTTGAGGGAAATAATAAAAAGTAAAAGCACTCCTATTTATTCAATAATTTAGTCATAAATTACGGTAAATATTTAATTTTTCCCATATGTTTTATTACTAAATAAGAGTGGTGGAGGGTCATAAATTAACAATGTTAGGAGAAAATAAGTTTTAGCCAACACCACAAATAAATTTTACAAGGAAGCTAGTTTGCATCTTCAGCACTTTTTTTTAGCTCTGCAGTGTTTAGATACATAGCTAAATCAGTGAGAGATTTAGAGATGACATTACATAATGCCCTCCAGATGTGACAGTATGTCCACAACGGGGAGAAGGCGCTTGACCTGGAAGCTTCAATTGGGTCCATCCAGGTGTTTCATTCTCTTCCTTCCACAAGAAAGGCAACATAAATCAACTTAATAATTCATTAAGGCAATGTAAAAACCAAAAATACTATTTATTCTAAATGCAACAAACTGAAGCCACAAGAGCAACATCATTTACACGTAAATGTCGAAATAAAGTAAAAGGAAGGTAGGATGTCTGAAATAAAAATCTTGAATTAAAAAAAGGAAAATAATTTAATTAGTAATTAAGAAATAGATTCATTTTTTATAACTATCCAAGGAAAAAACAATTACGTGAAAAATATATCATCCATACTATCATCGACATGGAAGGGAAAGCTGCAAGTATCCATACAATCAATTTCAGGATTCATGTTATTGTGCCATTAAGTATCATAAAACCACTAGCTAAATGAATTATGTACAGGGCAATTATACCAATACCAATAAGTAGGAAACATCTTCTGTAAAAGCTACAAAGCAAACATCTTTTAAATTGAGCTCAGCACAGAAGGTATCAAAGGATAGAGACAGCAATTATACAGATACCGATAAGTAGGAAACACTTCTATATTTTAAAAACCAATTCCTAAGAATATATAAGAATCAGTAAGGAAATTACTAAATTCAATCACTTTATTAAAGACATAAAGATATTTCCACAATTAAGATGGAAAAAAATTTTGAATACAAACCTTCTTCAATAAGACCCTTCAAAGCCCATAAATCACTCATGATTGGTCCGCCACCACCTGTTAAAGTTTAGAAAGTGCTCATCTGAGCTTAATTAAAAAAACCAGAATATCTTTGATGAAATAAAATTATTGCCAGTTATGAAACTTTATAATTATCAATTTAACCTCTAACCACTTAAGTATGAACTTAATTAACATTTTAAGATAGACAAGGTTCACCATATACGCACTATGCATACAAAGATTCAGCGTCAAAACAAATTAGCTTAGTTGGAATCAATGAAATTATAATTTTGAAATTATAATTTATCCATGAAAAAGAAAGAATTCCAGACGTACAAATCCTTGTGCCTCTACATCAAAGCAAGAGCTGTTGACTTTGATCCAAGTACACAGAGGAGTAGCAGACTAAACACACACCAGAAAACCAACATCAACAATGTTTCACCAAAATGTTCCAGTTGGAAGAACTAAAATAGTTTCATTTGCATTTAGAAGTCAAATCATTTCAATTTAGTAACCACCAAATGTCTTGTTAATATCAAATTGAATAAACATGTGATTGATGTAATATTAACAAAATATCGAATATATCTTAGAGTTGTAACTTGTTAGTTAATGCTCATCTTGAAAACCATGTACCATTGGTATATGACCGCTATGAGACACTGCACTAAACCAGGACAAAATCAAGACAATGAACTTGCAAATCATGAGTGTGCAGCTTTATAACTCCCCCACATATGGTTGAGAGCTTGTACATCATAAGTGCCAGCTAGATGGAGGAGGTTTGTAACAATTTGACAGCCATCACTGACCACACCACATGAATTTCAAGGACATGAAACAAATTTTTCATTTTTCTTATGTTCTATGAATTCAGCTTGTTCAAACAGAGCATGCTCCTAGTAAACCCTAACAGTATCAAAGATATTTATCATCGAGAAGACATAAAAAGCCATCTTGTTTCTAACATAAACAATAATTTACCAATTATTACTCTATAAATAATGGTAATGCTCTAGATGGTCCAAAGATTAAGGACTAAGAATGGAAACTCAGTAACAATGGGGCTGCTATGTGACACTTCACCTCTGCCACCGAAGACAAGCAACCGTTTCTCAACCATAGTAGCTGTGTGGCCACATCTAGGAGGTGGTAGTGATCCAGTGACCGACAGCTCCATCCACTCAAGTGATACTGTTCAAGAACATCATCTTGTTCCTTAGAATGTCATTTAATCAGTGTGGCTAAGTAACATAATGAAGAAAGGAGAACAAATAAAACCCCAGAGCAAAGAAGTTACTTGTGTCCAAGACATATACATCTGACAACCACTTTTTACCATCCCAACCACCATACCTGCACTCAATTCACTACTGCTTGAAAAAATATATTATACACAAACAAACCATCTACTTGATTGAGAATCCAAGGTACCATACATAACAATTTTTTGATTTCCGATAGCTGAAGCAGCAGAGAAATCCCGTGCTGAAGGAAGGTCTCCAAAACTAGTTAACTCTGTCCATTGCCATATATCTGGAATGAATATATTCAATTATACAAACAGGTGAAAAATGATGTTATAAAGGCTCACGCTACAAGATAGCAAAAACAGAATTTTACCAGTGTCTAGGACCCAAAAGTCGCCTAACCTGGATATTAACGTCATAATCAATAGCATGTGACTAGAAATGATTTGAGTAACAAAACCAAGAGATTTGTATGGACACTTGATGCTTACAAACCTTCTGTTACCAGAACGGCCACCAAAGATGAACATATGACAATCAATTGCAACAGCAACATGAAATGCTCGTGGGCTCGGACCAACTTCTCCATCTGAGCCATTTCCAGTGCACTCTGGCTGAAACCATAGTTTGTTCTCTAAAGCAAAAAAGAGGAGAAAAAAGAGAGTACAAGTCAGATCTTGCACGCAGCCCCTTAAGATTTATGGAAGTGATTGGCACGTTTACAGGATCTAGTTATTACGTCATCCAAAACAGCATAGTACAGCAACACAAACAACTATCAAAACAATACAATAATCATTCTTAAAGAGTGCCAAGCATATTAAAGCACAAAAACCAATTACTACAAATCTCACAATTCTCTTAGACTTGGCTGCGTTTAACAAACAACTTACTTTACACCTAATGGTATGATGAATATTGTTCAAACATCCTTAGTCCTAGCTGCACCAGCATAGTGCTTCTTTTTCCAATCAATCCAGCCATGTTAAATGATACATTCCAAGTTGATCTGAACAATAAATCTCTCAAATAATTTCCTCTGGCATAAGTAAGCATTAATCTAAGCTCAAACTCCAAAATCATCAATTGCCCAATCATTGTTAAAGGGATCAAGAAACTATTTCCATAAATGTATAGAGAAGCCACAACCCCAAAAGAGATAGTACCTGCTCTTACAAACTACATAGTAGAAATATGAAGGCAATCAACATGGCAACCCCATTTTAGGAATCTCTCCTGTTAGCCTGCATATCTCTAATGACCACCTAAGAAACGATTGTCAGGAATAAATTACTAAGATAAAAGAAGTTATACCAATCCGCAATGTAATTTTACCCTCAAAACTTCCCCAATAGCAGCAACTGTGAAAACAGCAATTTTGAAGGAATGTAACTCATAGTATCATCTCCCCAGTCCCAACAAATTGAACACCTCAATATAAGAGATCTAAATAGCCCTAATTGATTGGACCCAAACAGCCACAAAGACCCAGCTTGAGTGAACAAAATCTCACTCTATTAGGCTTTGCTCCAATTCTCAATCCTTCTAAAACCCAAGCACTCCTTTCCTAGCTAAAAGGACACAAGCTAGCTCCAACTTCTTCATCAATAGTACCTTTACAAGGGTAAGCATTAATTTCTTCTCAAAGTGCATAATCATTCTCTTTGGCAATTACTGCATGCATTATGGACCAAAACGATTCACTGAATAGTTGCAGCAGCTGATAAGGAATTAAACCACTTTAAGCAATCCAAAAATGAAACATAAATCAATCATTTCACCACACTATGGAATGCAAATAGGTATTCGCTTTCATGCAGTTGAAAAAACGAAACATGAAATCACACAAATTTGCTATAGATTCTTAAAATGAGCTAAACAATGCATTTTCTAGTGCCTCAATCAAAGCTAAGGTAACAATTCAATTGAAAGAAACAGTGAAAACCCAGAACGACCACGAAGCAAAATTATAAAAAAAAAAAAAAAAAAAACCCAGCGTACCAATGTCAAAAACAGCGATGTCACTCAGGAATTTCTTGTCGACAAGGCCACCAAAAACAACGATCTTGGACTTTCCGATGGGAACAGTGGTGTGACCACTGAGAAACCATGCAAGAACCAGTCAAGATAAATCTTCAATAACATAAATAATTGACAAACACATGGATTTAGCTTTACCTTCGAGGCTGGGGAAGCGCTCCGGAGAAATCAGAAGCAGAAGCTCGAACCCAGTAATGCATTTTTTTAATAAATTATTATTTCTCTCTTTTTTTTTTTCTTCCAAAGAATTTTACTTCTCACTTCTCACCAACAGCTACCGAAGATTTAAGAACACCATTAGCGATCCGGGTTTGATCTAAACGAATGAAAGGAATTGATCTAAGTTGGATTGACTTTTAAGCTTTCTTCAATTAAAAAAAAAAAACACAAAATGGATGTAAGAGAAGAAAATAATACAAACTACAATTTCTGGTTAGGGTTAATTAAGTAAATAACTGTGTATTATATATTTTTCTAATTAGATATTTGAAAATGATTTTAGTCTAAATAAATACTTATATTATTTTCCGTAAATATTTACAGCATTAAATAAAAGATTAGGACTAAATTTGTCACTATATTATAAGTAGATATAAAAATTTATCATTGTATTTTATATCAATATTTAATTAAATTATAATAGCAAATTTGTAATTAATTCAATCAAACAAATTTTGTCTTAATTAAATTTGACACTAAATTTTTATTTTTAATCAAATTTTATTACTTAACTTTGACTTTGTATAATTTTAAGATAAAATTTAATTAAAAATTTTCTTTTAAATATTTTACTTTAATAAAGATTTAATAAATTAATTAATAAAAGATGATAAAAAATAAGTTTTAAAACTTATTTTAAGACAAAATTTAATTAAAAAATTTCCTGTAAATATTTTACTTTAATAAAGATTTAATAAATTAATTAATAAAAGATGATAAAAAATAAGTTTTAACTTTTTATAAAATAAAATTTCTATATTAATTTTTTAATTTTCATAAATTAATTTTACTTCATATCTTTAAAAATCAAATTGTAGTGGTAAAATTCAATCAAAGATTAAAGTCTAGTGGTAAAATTCAATCAAATAATAGTATAGTGGTAAATTTGTCCTAACCTTAAAATTACAATGGCAAATATCAATTAAAATAAAGTATAGTGATAAATTTCAATATGCATCTATAATATAGTGGTAAATTTACTCATTAACCCTTAAATAAATATTGATATGAAATTTAATATTCAGTTCGATTGTAACATATAGCATTTTATAAAAATAGTGACGTTACTTTTGTCTTGTATCACGATTCCATTTAATGTTAAATAATATGTCCACATTTACTTAACGACGTTAATGGAAATACCTATGTGTGATAAAAATCATAGTATAAATATTTATTTGGGTCAAGAAATTTTCAAGTTAATACATGGGTCATTTGTGCTATTAACTCTTCTGGTTAATATAAAATAAACTAAAAAAAAAACCTTGTCGAATGTTGATTTAAATATTATACTTACCATTTG
>JAQSVH010000004.1:5391016-5406423 GCA_029448705.1 Adansonia digitata
GAGATAATCTTCATACTTTGAACTTAAGCACGCTCGCCCCTGATCCTACGCGCCAGCTGGATGTCCTTAGGCATGATTGTCACACGCTTGGCGTGGATGGCACACAGGTTAGTATCTTCGAAAAGACCAACAAGGTACGCCTCTGCAGCTTCCTGGAGAGCGAGTACAGCATGGCTTTGGAAACGCAAATCTGTCTGCAAACAAATACCCAGAAAGAACATAGTCAGTTGTTAAGCAAATAAAATCAATTTCCAAGGAAAAGACACCCCAAAAAAAAATTCTTTCAGTACCTTGAAATCCTGGGCAATTTCACGGACAAGCCTCTGGAAGGGCAATTTCCTGATAAGAAGCTCAGTACTTTTCTGGTACTTACGAATTTCACTGTACAAACAAATATTAAAAGTCGTATAAGCCCACATGATGCAATAGCCTCATCAAAGAAAAACCAAGAATTTTATTAGAATGCGAAGAAAAACATGAACTAAATGTACTAACCGAAGGGCAACAGTTCCAGGACGGTAACGGTGAGGCTTCTTCACACCACCGGTAGTTGGGGCAGACTTACGGGCGGCCTGAAAGGCAACAGAGACAGATCAGAAGTTAATAACGAGACAAGAAGCCCTAAGTTGGGTTAAAATATTTTTAGTAAAAAACTGGAAGAAGAAAAAAGTAACCTTGGTAGCGAGTTGCTTCCTCGGAGCCTTTCCACCAGTTGACTTACGAGCAGTTTGCTTGGTACGGGCCATCTCTGCAATGAAACGAAAATATTTTCAATTTTTATAGATCTTTTCTATCCACATTTTCTCATCAACCAAGCACAACAAAGAAAAAAAAAAGCAAGATCTCCGTTAAATACGAAAGTCAATCACCAAATAAACCCTAATTTTCCAAGAAAGTAAACTCAAAACCCTAAAATCATAAAAAATAAGAAGTTCATCAACCTCAGAAAAATCACCCTACTTCTAAATTCAAACAAATTCTATATTAACACTAATTTCCTATATTATTTTTTAAAATAATAATAATTAAAGAAAAACAAAAATAGAATGAAAGATTACCGAACGAACCCTAAATTTTTCTCGGCTTCGATGGGAGTCTTACAGGATAGGAATGTTAAAAGTCTAAAACTGGAAGCGGTTAAGCGGAGTTTATAGAAGATTTTTGGATCGGCAACCTAAAATGGATCGGACGGTTACGAATAAGTATCCGTGTGTTTCCTTTGTACGAAATCGGACGGCAAAAACTGTCTCAAATTGTGTTTTCTGTGGTGAAATGGACGGTTGGATTAGATTCAAAGGTGAGGACACGGATTGTCAGGATCGAATAATCGATTCTTATTGGTTGACAGGGAACGCTTTTTGCTCCAATGGTGGGGTTAGGAAAGTTAAGCGGACATTAGGCCCGCCTATAGATTTATTATTTATTAATTACGAGAAATCGATAAATCTATTGTGAATTTCTCAATTTGGATCGAAATCGAAGTCATGTCATGATCGGAAATCGACCTGTGATAGGATTTTTCATGGTCACGGCGGGAAATCAGTATATCACATGTGGATTTCTCACGTGGTATTTAAAAATATGTATATATATATATATATAACAATGAGCTCTGACGCCAGTAATAGTTGTGGTTCAGACGTAGAATTACTGTTATGATAAGAAAGGAATAAGTTGAAGGAGTTTAGAATTCAAATTCAGCGATATTAGAATATACATGTTTGATAAATGAAGGGACGAATAGGTTTTTACCACTTAATATATTATAAATTTTTTTATGCATGATGAGATATATTTTGTGTTTGTGAAATGAAAGAAGAAATTCTCGCTCTTGAAATGCATGCAAAGCATTCAGAGTGGCTATAATTAATAATGTTCATGCAACCAGTTGTTGGCCTATACTTCAAGGTTTAGAACATGGTTTTAGTCCGGTCGATTTAAATAATTATTTTAAAAAGATATTATTTAATAAATATATAAATTTTAGTATTAATTTTTTTTTGTATAAAAAATGAAAGGCAGGATATTATGCTTGAATAATATTTAGTTAATGCTTTTTGATAAACTAATTATTTTTAAAAGTTTCGACAAAATTTAATATTATTTAAGTCAATTATGCTTTTAATAAACTTTTTTTTTTATAAAATGCCAAGGGAAATCAATATGTGACATGTTGATTTCCAAAAGCCTATGGGATATGTGGGATAAATTTCACACGATGCTAATTTCCTACCATGGCATAAATTTCCCTATTAGATTTTGATTGGATTGAGAAATTGACAATTTATTTATCGATTTCTCATAATAAATAAAAAATAAGCCTATTAGAAAATTAATTTGAAGTAAGTCTAATCTCAAAAATAAAAAATATTTATTATTTTAATAAAAAAAGCCAAGGTATGATTAATATAAAAATTAATATTAATATGATATGAACATATATATATATGAATATTCTAAAATTTATAAAATATGAATTATTAATATTTTAAAAGTTTTATTTATATTATATAATGTGGTTGATTGAATTAATGCGATAAATTCAAAGATTCAATCTTAATTAATGAAAGTGCAAAAACTGCCAAATAAATTATTATTGTTATCTTTCTATTTTTTATATAATTTTTATTTAAAAAAATTAAAAAAGCCCCAAAATACAGCTATCCAATAATGTAAAATATTGTAATTGTAATTATAATACAATAAAATATATAAACACAAAATGACTATACATATAAATCTTATCCTGCCCGAATTGAGTAAAATTTCTTTGAGGGGCTATTTTTTATTTATTTTTAAATGGAGATATAAATATCAATAGTTGAAAAAATATTACATAAAAAATAAAGAATTTTGCTAAAAAAAATTGTCTAAAAACACTTGGATATTTATAGTAATACTTTTATTTTAAAAAAAATTAAATTATTATTTACTGTAATACTTCTATTTAAAGGTCAATTGCTTTGGCCCAAACAAATTTAGCATTTTTCTTCTTGTTGGACAAACTTCAAATTTCAGTTTTTAGGAAGAGGTCAACAGGATTCCATCTATTACGTATAAGACTGAAATAGAAGAATCAGAACAATAGAAATTTGCTACATTCAGCTAAACCCCCTTAACAAGTCACCCTGGCATTTAGCCTGTGATTGATCAAGGGCTGTGGAAAGCAAAAGCTTCTGCAAATACAGAGACATTCTTTCGCAATCCCCAGCCATGGTATCCTATCGCAGTATTGGCTGCAGAAACCGAAGCTATATCTGCCATGGAAGCCAAAAACTGGTATTCATCAAGAACATCAAATCCAAATGCTTGAAAAGGCTTCTTCCAGGGCCCTCTTCTTGCTCAACTCTATGCTCCACCCTCCCGCCCTCCCACCCCTTTCTGCTCGGAGTCTCATCATTTCCTCATCATCAACAGCATAGCCATGCACGTCCATCCCACCAGCAAGTGGTACTGGTTGTGGTGCCATGCCTGTTGGTCGCGGCTGCCCTCCAGGAACAGTAGGCGCATATTGACCTTGGGCACCAGCAGCAAACCCTGCTTGAGAGCTCTGGCTTAGGGCCTGTTTAAGTAAAACAAACAATCAATATATCCCATTAGAATAAAAGAAATTTAAGTCTATCTGCCAATATATCCCATTATTTTTGCTTTTGAAAGCTGGAGAAGAAAATGGAAGCTAGGAAGTAACCACTCCAAAAATATAGCACTGATAAACCATTTAAGCAACTTACACCAAAGTTGCCTCCAATCTTAATCAGCACCTCAAGTACAGTAAATCAAAATGGTCCACACACTATTTCGAGAAAAGCATAAATATCAGTTATCAGTTGTAAGCCAAGTTATTCGGACTCGAGTATAAGTACCAAATATGGAAATATGTCAGACACAAATATGTTTAATTTTTTAAAGTTTTTTTTCATGTATTTGGAAGGTTCTTAGAGGGCCATCTTTCCATATCCATGTTCAGAAATGTTTCAGATATTAGTGCTAGACATAGGTAGTTTAAGAAAAATAAAGAGTCGGAGCTACATAGGTTGTAAGTCCTGTAAATGATGCAAATTAGAGAAGGTGAAAATGTCCAAACCAAAAACTAGCATAATGTTTACTGGATGTCGAAAACATGAACACTAACGCTACGTTTGGCTCGCTGGAATGGGATAAAACTATAATGGAATAGTTATTTGTGAGAATAGAATAGAGCAGGAATAATATATAGTTGTATGCAATAATTTGGTTCAGTGAAATAGAACAGTACGGGATCCAGATCCCTAAAGCAATTTCTTATTCCACCTAAAGTCAGAATAGCAATTTAGTGAGGGGCTTGGAATAACTACTTAGTGATTTCTCAAAATAAGGCCGTAATAAGCTATTTTGCAAAATATCCATTCTGTGAACCAAACAACAGCTTTACTGTAGCATGCTGGAATATGGTTGTAATAAAATTTCTATTACAGTAAACCAAATACACTATAAGGCTCAATAAAATAAACTTCCACAAGTACATATTTTCTCAGGAAACACCATTATCTATCTATAACGTCAAACATTTAAACCGACTATTAATAATTATGCGAAAGCAGGCAGCAACGTGAATGAGGTTAAGAGATTAACTACAACAATTTTTAAATACTGAGACTGACCCAAGGCAATGTTCTAACAACATAAGACCAACTGATAATATGATGAGCATGACGATGCATGCTTTAAATTTAGGAACAGAATTTCAACAACTAATGGTAAACGTATAAACGAGCAATGATAATAGAAATCTCTAACCCCATCAGTGTCAGCCTGTATTGGAAGTCCCTTGCTTGCTGCCATAGCTGCAGCTAAATCTTCAGCCTGTTCATCAAAACAGTCTGATATTAATAGCTTCTAAAGTAAATTTAATTTTCCATGAAATCTTTTAGTGAATAGAAAAATTAATCATATTGTTATAAACCTCATCACCCTGGAAGAAACCGAGAGAGAGAGAGAGAGAGAGAGATTAAATTAAAAAAAGGGGTTTCCTGAAAGGTACCTTCCGAGCTTGATTGATCATAATCAGCTCAGCATTTTCTTTCTGATACTTACTAATTTGTTCTTCAATAGCTTGAACATCTATTCCTTCAATCAATTTAAAAACTGCCCAACCCCCCTCCCAATTAGCTTGCTTAAAAAAAAAAAAAAAGGAAAAAAAGCCCAAATGGTTTGGGATAATGAATGAACAGAGCTTACTCATGTCTTCAACCTCTTCCAAATAATCATTGTATTCTCTCAATGATGGAAAATCCTCTTCTCTTTTATTGTATCTATTTTAAAAAAGAAAATAAAAAAAAGAAGAATAGCAATTAACTTTTTGCAGTAGTAAATACTGAATTAGCAATGAAGAAAGCGAGAGAAAGTGAGAGAGAATTACATGTTGTTTATTCTTCTACGGATTTGCATCTCCTTGTTGTGAGGATTGGAACTAGCGACTACCATGGCTTCCGAGTTTTTGATTAGCTTAGGCGATTTTTGAGATTTGCAAGACTGGTTTCGAGTCTTCGATTCGGTAGAATCGGAGCTCTTCTAACCTGCAAGTGGTTTTGCTCCAGCGGCAACCATTTCTCCGGTTACTGAAAGCCAAAATGAAACAAAGGAAAGACGCAAGACAATGATAGACTGAGAGAATGCAGTGCTTTTTTTCGGCCAGAAGAAGAGTGAAATTGTAGATCTGGTAATTTTTGTAACCCTAATAGTGTTCTTGCCATCTAATAATCGTGATTAAAAATATTTTGTGTTTTTATAGATTTTCATATGCGGCGTACATTTGTAAGTAGTGTTATTTTTTTGGTGACGTAAACCTTTACTTTTCATTTCTCTTTATTATAATTATATATATTTATTTTTGAATAACAAATTTTTTTAATGAAATTAAAAATTTTGATTACAAGCTATTTAAATCTTTATTAATATTAAACAAAAATTTAGAATCGCAATTTAAAATTTTAATGTTGTAAAAATTTGTATGGGTTAGACTTAAAGTGTATTAGTAACACATTTATATTTGTTTAAACTCAATACAGTCAAGAATATAAATCTCAAATTATGTTATATTTACTTGTATTTTTAAATAAATAGTTTAGTCATATTTAAATCAATCTATATTCTTTGAAAAATTAATTTTTAAATTTTAATCTTTAATAAATCAATATTTTACATTTACTAAATTTTAAAATATAAAAATTTAACATATGTTTTAATATTTTTACCTTTAATATTGTATATTTATTTTTTTATAATAAAAATTACATAACATATAATAATTATGAAATTAATATATATTATATAAATAAAAGAAGAATAAAACCTTCAATATTATAATAAAGACTTATATATTTTTTAAATAAGTGTCCTTTCATATATAAGCCCAATTTTTGGCACTTAATATTTTAACGAAATCATTTCAAATATTAGACCGTTCTCTACGCATACGTACTTTTTATAATATAAGATATATATTATAGATAATTAAACTCGATATTTAAGACACCTGAAGGACGAAAACTATAAAGGCAATGAACAAGATACTTGTTTCCAAATTGTTTGCGTTATTCAAAAAGAAATATTAAATTTGAAATGAGACAGGTCAAATTCGATAATAACATGCATTGAAACGCCTCCTCAATTAACAATATTCAATTTACATTCTGCTTCTTCATGAACTTTTTTTTTAAAAGGAAACATGTAAATCAAACAGATCAAAAGGGAAAGAAAAAACAAAATTAATCCCACTAGCCTACCACATATTTCTTTTACAAAGTTGCTTTTAAAAAAAAGGCAAAAAAAAAAAAAAATAGAATGCTAATCAGAAAACTATCTGACATGCGTGATGACAGGAATGGACTAGTGAAGAACTTTTACCCAGCTATGTTCATACACGCCTTGCAAGTTATATCAAGCACCCATCTTAAACGTAGAGGCTTACCAGTACACAGTTTCCGGCACACAGATCATTAAACCAGCGAGGGCGGTGCATAGGCGATTAAAGAAGCTGAAGCAAGCATGCTCGATCAAATACCCTCAACAATGCCCGGCTTAGGCCTCACTTTAGCGATCATATAAGTTTTGAGTAGCCACAAAGGTGGCCGACTGGAGGTGAAATTCCAGGAGCTACCGTTACCATAAAATCTTTATAGTGAAAGAAGCTTCCTATCAGCAAGCCAAGGTGTTATATACAGAGTTCATCAACTTATGGTCCTATTTACATGTCGTCAAAGTGAAAGCAGTCGGCAACTTTCAGGTGATTTGCAAGCTGGCTAATAGAAGACTGCACAACATCGGCCTTTGGAGAGAGAGAATTAGGAAGTTGCGGTAGGCAAACAGGCAGATATTGATCGCTCTCTTCTGAAGGACAGACGGCAGAGAGCACAGCTCGACAGAATATGAATCTGGTGACAAGTCACAAGATAAAGTCATTTCATTTGTTCGTCTAAGCAATCCGAAATTGTAGAAGAACAGACTCAAAGATGATGAACACCTATACATTATACAAAGCACATATGCCGAGCAGCATCTACCCACCACCTCCACTAGACAATAACGAGTAACGACAGCCCAAACCACAGCCAAAAAGGGCAATGGAGTCTTATAGAAAGAAACAGCGAAAAGCTTTCACTCTGTCCTATGATATCATTTAAGTAGTTTTTTTTGTCCCAGAATGCCTCTCCATTAAACCAAGCAAAATTTATTTAATTATTTACAGGCACAAAAGCTACCGTGATAAACATGAAAGATTAAAATACCTAACAAGAAGCCGCCTTAAAAAAGGATCAGATAAAACCTGCGCCCAAACCAGATTGAGGCTAGGAGATTTGCAAAGAATTACTTCCCACTTGGAAAAAGCAGTAGATAATATGTTTTCAGCACCATTTAGAACTTCCTAAAAGAAGAAAAGTAGAACAGGTGAAAGTAAGACCAACCGGCACCAAGAGATCGTACTATTAAAAAACTCAAATATTTTGAAATCAACTTACCATATCAGAAGTATCAGACAAGGAGAAGCCAACCATTTGGCAAAACGCTTGTAGGGGAGCAGTCAAGAAGAAGGTAAACTGACTTCCGTTCAGAGTGATATCAGCACTAGATGGGTCCTTCAACATTGGTCTCAATGGCGAAAGCAGTAGGGCAGCTTTCTCTCCCCTTTCTGCATCGTGTAAGACCTGAAAATTCATAGTTGATTTATACTATAAGCAACCATGCAGATAAATAAGAATTCAGACCAGAGCAAGAAGAGACACTGCAAAATCTACACTCATAAAGGCTACAAACGTACGGTTAATTACAAGTTTAATTAAGTTATTTGCAACTTAGCAGACCCCACATCTCTTCCAAAAATAAACAAACCAAACAGCTAACACCCAATTCTAAAAAAACATGTTTCAAGTGGTTCAATCCTCAGAAAAGGGTGTCACAAATTTTAATGGATTAATTAATTACTTTACATTTTTCACCTCAGTTTGATATTGAAAGAGCATTGTAGATGCAGGTTAACTTCTTAATCGGGAAAGGTACATGAAACAAGCAGCAGAAGAAAATGAAGCCTATCCACTGGCTTTTCATACAAAGGGTAAATTTCGTGTCTACTGTTTTAGTTACCATCTATCATTTTAATCTCCAAAAGGCATTGCAATAAAATGGACTTTATCTGGCCAGAAGAATCTACCTCATCGTCACAGGCCAGTCTAGAGGTTTAAAATATCTTCTCAAACCTTCAAATTGATTTTTGCCCTCTTTTTATCGTAATTAAAACTCATTCCTTCAGTTGACTGTCCATCATTTGCATCCACAGAACGCATCGCAATGAATTTAACTTGATTTGCAAGTTGCAGTAAGAGCAATCTACTTCATTATTATCAAAGACCTTCACATTTTTCATCTTTTTCATCCAACTTCATTTTTTGAATGCCATACGTAATCACATAGCAGATATAATAAAAATAAAAGCAAAATAAGGCTTTTTTGCTATTTGTCCCTCACTTTCAGCTCATTTTTTTGTTTTTTCATTTGCTTTAGAAAAAAGCAAAAGCACTAACTAAACCAAGTGGAAGTGATTCGAAGTTGTAAACTTTATAAATTTAAAGAATAGAACAAATTTCTTCCAAATACCCAACCAAATAATACTATAACATGTCACCTTTTGCATATGGAAAAAAAATAAGGCACAAATAACTTTTACATACAGAAAAATATATGATCCTGACAGGCATGCACAAGTTATGACAAACCTGCCTTGAATGCATGGCTGTTGTCACTGTCAATGATCAAGAAAAGAGGTCTTCGGGTGAAAGGAATTATATCACCAGGATAAAGGTTACTTGAACCTGCAACTTCCAGAAAATCATACATAAGATTATTTTGAACATGCTATTCTTTTATTCAGGAGCTTCGATCCACAAAACCCTCAGGGGGAAATAAAAAAATAAAAGATAAAGATAGCATTTAATATTTAGATATGACTATAGCTACCTACCACCATTTCCCTTGGGACCTAACCACAGATAATCGTCATAATAGTCACTGGACCCTTTCTTGCCATTACTGTGGGGTTCAGGTGCAGCAAAATTCTGTTCTAGAGAACTGTGAGAAGCAAGCTTGTTTTTTGTTGTTCGCCTAGATCCTCCTGATGTTTCTACCGGAGAAGCATTAATTTGACCAGGCTTACCTGCATATTCATCACAGTGTCAACAACTAGTAAAGAATTAAAAGAAAAAAAAAACTCAGATGGCAAAGATGTGGAAGCAAAAATACCTGAGGCTGATATATAAACTAGTATGATGCTCTCTGGAGGAAGCTCCTCGCAAATTGTTGCCATAACCTGCCCAAAACTCATCCGTGATGATTATATACATACAGAAGGCAACGCAAAAAATACATATGAGGCAAAAAGGAGTAGATATACTCTATTAGCAGGCTAGCAACCAATTATTAATGACCAGATCCCATCTAATTTGGGTAAAGTTTTCATTTAATTACAGATTATTAGTTATTTGTTTATGTCAATATTAGGCCTAACACCCTACAACCTAACAGTATCTATATCAAACATAATAATACGATTAAAAAAAAGCTAATCCACACAGACCACATTTTAATAAAAAAAAATATATGCCATGACAACTGAGGGACATAAGAGTAAATTAACGTTAGGTATCATACTCCTAAGGAATATGCATACTTATTTTTCTTTACTTTTTGTACAGTTCTTGTTTATAAAAAGAAATATGATAGCTGTAAGAAGATTATGTCATTGACAGCCTAAAAACAAAATTAGATAAGCCACATGAAACAATCTAAAAAAAATTAACTAACCTACTCGTCCCCTAGTAACCGAAAACTTTTGCAGTAGCAAGTTCAATAAAAAGGCTTTAAAACTCACTGCTATCAAATGTGTTACAGATGGCCGATACAGGATAGCCTTCCTAGGATTTGGAGGTAAAGTTGGATCAGTCATGTCTGCAGCCAAATTCATATCTATTACTCCAGAGGTTCCAGAATAATCAACTGCAACACCATTCTCCTTCGTTTCAGCTGGATGGTTTCGGTAAAATGATCCACTAGGCTCCCACTCCAAACATTGCAGCATTCTATATGCATCCAGAGTAAGTTCAGCAAATTTTACCTAAATATGACAACAGAATAACAGATTACGAAAATCACATTTTGAAAGTTACAGCTTGACTTAGAACGATCTCAAAAATCAATGATCAAACCAACAAAAATAGCTTTCACCTCATTCCGGTGATAACTCGTCAGGATTGCATCTCGAAACTTTAGAACCTTCTTAGCATGGAATCGAGCCACATATGGAACAGAATTTGGATGACAGTCAAACATAGCACAGTACCTCAATGGCCTGGCACTTGAAATTGTAAAAGTCGTATCAACGTTCATAAAGCGGACAATTTCTTGCACCACTAGCTTCCACTCTTTAAAGTTCGTTTCCTGAGAAAAAAATAAAACAAAATAAAATTCATATGGCTCAATAAGTGAATATCCATCTAAAAACTAAAATGTCACTATAAAACACTTCATCACCCTCTTTAACGCATTGCAGAGCACTCCACAGCCTTCATTATTTAATATAAGGGGATGAAATAATGCATTCACAATCATCAAATCAAACAAACACATCCCGATAATTTTTCACCTTTGATAACCTACTGTACAAGAAAGAATTACCGATTTTTCTTCCAATGGTGAAAGTGCAAAAGGAAAATCTAAAATCAGCCTAAGAAATGCAAAACCCTTCAATTCTTACACAAATTAAAAGAAAAAATAATGTTTAAAAGAATAGACTACGAACTAGACCTAAAAAAAATCACCGGAATTAGATGCTATCCTAAATTTTTAGCTAAGTAATTACAATCAAACCAATTAGCTATGATTGTAAAAGGCGATAACTGACTTTACAAAAAAACAAAAACTAATTGTTTGTCCTTGATTTTTACTGCAAATAAGAAAATGAGGTCAAAAGAAGAGAAAAATAAGGATTAAAGCAAATAAAGCTGGCAGATCCGTTAACTTATTTAAAATTTAGGTTTTTTTTTTCTTAATGAAAAATTCAAGTCATATTTCTTCAATGAAATCACCTAAATGTTATTTTCGTATTTGTTTGGAAAAAAAAAAAAAGATAGGGTTCTGTTATTTGAAAATATGGTAATTATAAAGGTAATAAAAAAATTAATAGAATTAAATAAAAAAATTTTCATTTTCGCAATATCTCAAACAATTGAGGAATTTTTTTTTTTTAATTTCTCTTAGCAGCCAAAGATAGCGTATTAAAACTGAAAAAGAACCATATCCAACAATAGTAAAATAAATAAATAAATAAAAATTCAGCTTGAAATTCCACAATTAGAAGAAAAATATTTTTTTTTTACCCGGAAATTAGCCTTGCAATCATCAACAAGAGCTCTGAGCTTTTCAACGACAAGTTTCACCATCTCAGTCCGGTTCAAGATCAACGAAACGAGTAAAAACCGGGCGTAAAATCTCAACTCCTTAAACCGGACTCCGAGATCCTTCACTTTACACCCTTCAAAATACCTCCTCTTCAGAATCGCTTCGTAGAAAACGTACGCCTCGACCAGAAACCTAGCCTCGCTTGTCCTCGTGTACTGGCCGAAATAAAGTTGGCCGATCCGACCGGCGATCTCGCCAATCTCCCACCGGTTGAGACCGACTCTGACGAGCTCGGTCCGGTGTTCCTGCTGGTACTTCCATAACCGCATGTAAGCTTTGAAGACTTTCTGGAAATAATGCTGACCTTGTGCTCGTCCGTACGACGGGAAGTCCCGGACTCGAGAGAATTTACGGTCCGCGCTCTCGACAAGCGCTCGGAAGGTCTTCGAAACGACGTCGTCCTGCTCCGCCATGTACGGAGCCGGGAGGTGGGAAGACAACAACGACAACAGCAACAGCAATTTCAACACAATACAAGGAGTTGGATTACTTAGCGGCGGGTTAGGAGGGATTCAGCGACGGTTACGGCGGACATCGAGAAATGTTCCCAGAGAGAGAGAGAGAGGTAGAGAGAGATAGAAAGAGTGGACTTTTTTTTTGAGTTGAGCTGCGTATAAAGTGTCAGCATAACATTCCTTTTTCACCTTTTTTTTTTTTTTTGGTGGGTTTTAAGAGGTTTCACAAATTTCAGTGATCTATTTTGTGGGTTTTTTAGGTTTTTATAAATTTAGTAATTTCAAAGTGTCGGCGTTGGGGTGATTGATTCACTCCGATTTTGGCGGTGTGCCATTTCTTCCAGTGGCGACGACCGGGAAGCAAAGCCAAAAAATAAATAAGTAAATAAATAAACACATGCTTTACAGGGGTTATAATTTGATAGTGTGTTTTGTAGGAGTAATATCTCTTAAGAGTTTGACCGTCTGATGTTAATTGAGGATCTGATGCCAACAAAAAAAAAAAAACACACACAAACAGCAACGACTTCTTTTCTATGCTGTTTTCTAATTTACTAGAGCTAGCTTTTCTTATAAGAGTTGATCATGTTTAAGAAATATGTTTTTTTTAATAGTTCATAATAAAATTTAACAATAATTAATATCTAATTTTATATATTTTTATAAATTTATTAATTGAGTTAATTTCATTTAATTAATGACATAAAATTTAGTTAAAAGTTATTTCTTTTGTAATTAGTATAAATACTAAAATTGATATATATTTTCAAAAAAAAATTTAAAAGATATAGATCATGTTTATTAAAAAAAATTAATTTTTCAAAAAATTAGAAGATATATATTTTAGGATAATTATTTGATACACTGATAATCAAACTTTTTAACTTCACAAGTTAAAAAATTATCATATATCTTTTTCTATATATTTAAAAAATATAAAATAAATAAATAAGATATGTAATAATTTTTTAACTCAGCTTATAAAGTTAAAAAAATCGACCGTTAATGCCAGATAATCATAATTTTAATGTCATAAGATAATAAAATTAATAAAAAAATCATTCAAGAACTAAGATATTAATCATTATTTGAATAAGAAATTTTTATACTAAATTTAAAAAAAAAAGAAAAAAAAAAGGCAAAACTTGCAAAATCTGATTTTTACGTAACCATTTAAAATTGGCACCAAAAATCATATATAATTTATAAAATTTTAACAAATGAATTAACTAATTTTTTTTCTTTTTATTTCTTTTCATTATTTATGGTAGATATAAATTAATTATTTTTAATGGTACCTGCATTTGGATATTCACATCTAGGAAAATTCTAATAAACTTTAAACCCTTTTTTTTTTTCTTGTCAAAATTTAAGCATAAAGTGAACTTCTTATATTCTATAAATCTATTATTGATAAATAATTTGTCTAAAGTTAATAACATTTTATTAGACATAATAATTTATGTTTTCGTGTTGCTTTTTATATTTTTTTTGCATTCATTGTAAAAAAAAAAAACTTATATTACAAATTATTAACGTATAAAACTTCTAAACATAAATATGATATATATATATTAAATATGTCATAGTATTTTTATTATATTATTTTTTTGGTTTCTTAAACACGAAAATTATTGGATTTTCAATTTATCAATAAGTTATATGCATATATTGCATGTCTAGACAAATTGGTAAAAATGGTCAATTTAGTGTGGTCCTAAAAATAACCCTTTAGTCTCGATGGGTAGTGACTATAGCAAATGTCCAACCATATATTTGGTATTTAAAAAATTAAAAAAAAAACAAAAAATCAGGAAAAAAATACATAAAAAACCAAAATTTACTATATTATTTAGGGAATAAAGAGACAAAGACTTGTTGTTTTCCAAATTCTACTTATTCCCTTGATCAACCAAAGAAAAAAAACCAAAAATAAATCTTAAGAAAAAATTTGTAAAAAAGAAAGTTTGATGTTAGTGGCTATTAAACTTGTACATGAGTCGAGCGAGACAAGAATTTTAATAATTTAAAATAATTATTTAATAATAAAAATATTATTATTTAAATTTAATTATAAAATTATATAAATATTAATATAAAAATAATATTTTAATATTATTTAAACAGTAAAATAAACCATTAACTTAGAAAAAAATTCTGAACCGTAACCCATTCGATCGGTGGATAGGTCTAGTGGCTGTGAAATTTTTTTTTTTTCTCTTTTCTTGTTTTTTGTTTTCTAAAACCAAAGGGAATGTTTTCACTTAAGACAATTTCTACATTTTTCTTTGAATTCTAGTCCCCCCCCCCACCTCTTTCCCACTGCCAAAATGGAAGATATTTTTTTAATATTTTTTTCCCTAAAAATTATAGGTTTTGTTTTTCAAGTTCTTTGCATCATTTGCTTAATCATGTGAATTATTAATACCTTTTCTATTGACCTTAATATTAATAACTTCATAATCTATAATTCTATACTGCAAATCCCATTTACAATTAGGCTGTTCCTCAATGGCTATTCAAAATTTTCCTATGTTGTAATGATTTTGGCCTTTTCTTTTTTCTAGTAATTAATTCTTAATTTTTTTTTTTTAATTGTGGGGACCAAAGGTAGCATTCTGATCAATGCAATGATTTCAAAATCAACTACATTTGGTTGGTTGATTTATTTATACCAGGAAGACCAATAAATATTAAAAAAGTTTCTACTATTTTTAAAGTTAATTAATATATTATTTATGATAAATAATTTTATATATAATTTTAAATGCAATGAATAAAAATATTTTTATATGCAAAATTATGAACAAAATGTTATTAAAACAATCCTGAGTCCTTACTAGAATTCCAACATCCAGTTAGCTACCATCATAATATTTTTAGCTCAACCACCTCGTGACCCTTAATTTGTTTATCATCTTAATTAATGCATATACATACATATATATATATTAAGAATTTATTTAT
>JAQSVH010000004.1:5408317-5410817 GCA_029448705.1 Adansonia digitata
CGGCCCCCCAAACTGACTTACTCGTGGCAACCTTCCGGCCGCCCAACAACCTATAACGCTAGTCACTACTCCCACTGGGGCTAGGAAGTAAGCCCCACAACCCAAAGCGGCGAAGAACAAATAGAATTTGCTACAAAAGCCGGCTAACGGGGGTATTCCTGCGTATGAGAACATAGTAATGGAGAAGGTAATAGCCGAAATAGGATTCGTTTTGGCTAGAGCGCCCAAATCCGCTATATATTTGACACGGGTTTGCCGTAATGCTGAAACTATGGCGAATGCATCTATCGTCATTAATGCATAAATAAAGATACCAATTAGTAGTGATTGAATTCCTTCTATGGTTCCACATGAGAAACCAGTACGAATATAACCTACATGTCCAATTGAACTATGAGCTAGAGGTCTTTTTACTTTCGTTTGGGCCATGGCGGCCAGTGCTCCTAAGATCATAGAAGCAATGCTGCAAAAAAAGAAGATTTGTTGCAATGTAGCTCCATAGGAACCATAAATAGAAACACGTGAAATATTAGCAGAAATAGAAATTTTAGGCGCAATAGAAAGGAATGCTGTAACCGGGGTGGGTGAACCCTCATAGATATCAGGTGCCCACATATATAGAGTCAAAAGAGATATGGAGTCCGAAGGGGAGGGGGTTTTTCTTCGGGGCTCGAGAGATGGAATAGATAGGGCCCACAAGTTTTTAATTCACCGTTGGGGAATTCACACGAAAGGGAACGAGGAATTCTCAACGAAAAAAGTGCTCTCTGAACCGAACGTGAAAGTTGTTTTCCATCAGACGGCTGTTCCCGTAACTCCACTCTCGACTTGGATTATATATCCAAAAAGGTCCGCTCTTGGCCATTCCACACGCTGCCTAGCAGAGGCATGGTTATCTGAAGTGGATTCTCTCTTTTCTAGTAGATGCCGAACCTGCTGCCCCATTGATTAAGAAGAGGGGCGGGCGCAGCAGTTACATGGACCCCTTCCTTTCTGTTGTTGCCAGCGCTTTCCCGGGCCGAGCCGGAATTTTTTATTAGAAAGGGCAGGCAAAGCCCGAAGGCTGCTATCCCAATAGGCCAGCGGGCGGAACGAGGAGAGGCCCCGGCAATCATAGCACCGCGGTCGAAAAAGCGTGTTCCCTTCAGATAACACGCACCGTAGGCCATCCTCGGCCTTCTTCGTTTTTGATGAAAAACAAATCAAATCTCTCGATCTCCGAAAGCGTTTTCCTTCCCCCGCCGCATCCCCCTCCCTTCGTCGAGCCTTTCCTTTAATGGTTGGGGGAAGCATTCCCTTATCTGAACTTGGCGGGCATTCTTTCCAGCCTTATTCAAATAGGGGGATGGGTTTGGTTTGAACTTTGAACATAGGCTCAAACATGATTTGAAGGTCCTAGCTACGCCATGCGTTCAATACAAAGGAAAGCTGCAGAGATGACAAAAAGAGGGCGCTTTCCTATGTTGCACTGAAAAAAGAAGGACAACGGATAAGAACGTCTTCTCTTAGGTTTCTTCCTCCCGCGCCCACCGCCGCCCGGCCCGCGTTAGAGGGGAAGATTAGCAAAGCGAGAAAAGACAGAGGGAAGGAGAGCAGCATTTTATTCTCTTTGCGAGAACTTCCGGATCGGAGAAGCATTCGGAACGGGCTCCGCGTTCATTTCGTTGGCGGAAACGATCCAATCCATTCGGGGCTTCGGGGAACCCAAAAACGAAGTCTTTCGACTTGATTCATAGATAGAATCAATGATAAATAGACAAAAGATAGATGAACGAGATCTCTTTTTTTCTCTAAAAAAAATGGAGAGAGAAAGAGCAGATGCTCAATAGCACCTATATCGAACACTAATTCCTATCTATTGATAGGAAGATCTTCGTCAAATACCGGACTTTGCCTTTTTTTTAGGAATTCCTCATATCCAAGGCAGCTTACCACAAGCCCCACCCCATACGACTAGTCGGGGGGGGCTGTTCGCCTTTTGAATCAAACAAAGTAAGTAGTAGGGGCTTCATAGCTACTTTCATTCTAAAGGAAACCGAAAAACCAACCTTTAGTCAATAGGAGCCCTACTTCCCTCTTTGCGACCTCATCACTTCAATTTAAGCGCAAACCCATTTCTTTCTTAGTCACCGGGCGGAGCGCACCTTTGGTACTTCAGTAGGGCGAGCTGTTTGATAGTGACTTCTTTCGTTTGCTAGGGCGACGAAAGGCTACTTCAATCTAGGAAACAGCCGGAAACTCAAGAGGGTCGCCTTTGGAAGCGTTCGCCGGTAACCAAAGCGTCACTCCCTCCTTTTGATTATGTCGTGACGCTGACTGAATCCAATCCATAACCCCGGAAACGAAACAAAGTTCGTTCCCTTTCGTCAAGTAGGCATACGAACCACTTACTTTTGCTTTGCCTTAGACTCTATTAGAATAAAGCAAAGAAAGAGGCAGAATGGAGAAAGGAAAGGGACAAGGGCGGTCTTGCTTGGCGCGAAGGCTGCTGGTTCGGGGG
>JAQSVH010000004.1:5413317-5425104 GCA_029448705.1 Adansonia digitata
ATTGATCTCCGCGTCCTGCCAGTTCGCTAAGTAGACTCACTCTACCGAGGGGCAACAAAGGCTGGAACTCTTCCTGCCAAAAACAAGAGGCCAGGCCTACTTCTCATCCTAGGAATTAGCAGGTATGATAGAGTCCCCTCTCTGTCTGTCTCTCCGAGTTTCTACTACTAAGTAGCACTTCTGATATTCAATTATAGAATCGATTCCGATCAAGCTGAAAAAGCCCTATTTTATTAGTAAGCTAGCGCCTCAAACTAAAGCGCTAACGAGCAAGAAAAGGGCCCCTTACTATAGGCGTTAGCACTTTAGAAGGATTGCAGCTAGCGCGCCACCCTTCTTTCTCAAAGTCAAGTTTCGCGCTTGTTAGTCAAGCTTTGAAGCCCCTACCTTATTTATGGGATATTTTAAGAAGCGCGGGTTTGGAACCCTATACAAGGTGCTGGTCTCGATCTCGCTTGGTGGTGCCCCTTTCGATGATTGTGGACTCAACATTGATTTCGTGCTTGAGTTGGAGGCCCCCCCTCCATCCATCCATCGAGTCAAGTAATTCGCTATCGGAAATTTTGCCGCCGCCTATCTCATGTCATGCTTCTTCTTTCTCCGAATCGGTTCCTAGTGTCAGTCAATCAAGATTCGCCATCCAGAGAGGGAAGAGCCTTTACTTTAGGTTAGGCCGGTCTCGTCATTCACGCAATTCCCCCGTCCATTGATCGATCACGCGAGTACGCATCCAGTCAGCACATAGCGAACGAAAAAAGCGTTCATCCTGGATTCTCTTCCTCAAGAAAAATGTCTATCAATTGATCCCTATTCATTCGGTCAAAGTCTCCACGGCCTTTTCACGCCCCTCTACTGAGGGGTGCACCATGTTGATAGGAATCGGCAAAGACCTTCTTGTACAACACGTCCTCGAAGGCAGCATTCATGGCAATCATCACGTCTTTCTCCCGAGGGCATGGTTTGGCTTTGTTCTTGGTGTTGTTTAATAGATGTCGAGTGCCGCTTTTCCCCGTCCGATAATCTCCATCTGCTCTAAGTGGGCGAGCTAGAATCCTTATGTCAGGTTGCTTGTTCAAAAGACTTTCTCTTTACCCTTTGCATTTTCATCTTTTTGAAAGCCCAGACCCATTCTTCTGGATTTTCATTAGTCCTATTTCAGGTGCAAAGCCTCCTCAATAAAGACCTCTTTCTTTTCTTTTTTTCTTATTTCTCATTTTGTTGATTGAAAGAGGATAAGCGCTATCCATTGAGTAAAGGGAGGGTTTGCTACAGTGATTCGGGCGGTTGGTGGCCCCTTCGAGAGTTGCGGGTCCTTGCCGCTGCATGAGTGGTAGCTCACGCTCAAAGCTCCTCCGACACGAGTCCTAGTCGTTGCGCTGCGGTCCGTTTCCCGGCTTCGCTTGCGCGATTTGCACTTCTGATTGGTTCCATCCATCCCCGACCCTAATGAATCGAGTATGAAGGGGTCAGCCAGTCAAGCGGTTCGGGTTCTCGGTCGGTTCCCGTTCGCCTGCCCCCCTCATAGTCCATTAGTGGGTAGGGTGGTCAACTTAGAGTGCGCCCGCCTCCTCTTCAGACGTGTCCTCGACAACCTGGCGGTGTTCGGTCTCCACTTTTGGGGGTGGGAGTGCTTGGTCGCTGGGGTTTCCTTTTCTTCAACCAATTTGGTTGTGTCAGCCCGGTCTAACATTTTGTTATGAGCTGGCTGAACAAAGATGGATTGAAGGTAAGATAGATTTGAGTTTAAGTGGCATAGGACCTTCGATCAACCATGGGGCTCTACCCTTACTGAATTCATTCTATTGAAGCGTAACGTAAAAAGCTCCTTCTCATGTTGCATTTCTTTGGTTTGGAAGTTCCAGTATGTTGTCTGTGGATTTATAACAAAGGAAAGCCCCCTTATGCCATTTGATTAATTCAAATTCCGTGCTGCTCGCCACTCCCCGAGGCCAAGGACGGGGTCGAACCGTCATTCCAGGATTTGCAGTCCGATACATTTCCATTATGTTACCTAGCCAAACCCGCCACCTCATGTGCCAAAGTCAAACGGTTGTTCTTCCTTCCCCGCTCCCTCTTTTTCTACATATGCGGTGGCGGGTTACCAGAGAAGAGGGGACAACTTCTTTCTCCCTTGCCTTGCTCAACTTTCCTTTTCTGATTGAAAGTAGCAAGCCACTCCACTACTAGTACAGAGGCCAGATAGAAGGTTGCTTCCTCTATATGTTCAGGCAAAGAACATCTAGAAGCTGGCTTTTGTCTTGTCTTGTAAGCAACCATGCCTATCTAATCGAATTTTGCTTACCAAAGTGGTCTTACTAAAAGTAAGTAAGCAACCAGTTCCGTTCCAAGTGACATGGCTTTTCACTCTTATTTTCCAGAGAAGGTTGCTCATCCAGCCCAGCGGATCCATTGTTTATGCGGAAGTGCGATGCGGCTGAAAAACGTAAGCCCCTATTTTTTAGTAATATTAGTAAGGTATAGGTTGGGGAAAACTCCAAAACTAAAGTTCCAAAAAAAGCTTACCTTATATTAAATATAAGTTTTAGAAAGGGGCACCCCTACTATACCCCTAAACTATAAGCTAGCGCGCAACGGCTGAAAAGCCGTTGTTGCTTGCTGCTTGCAGGCTCGACAATCTTTCTTTCGCCTCTCCCCCCTGTCTCCATTCTGATTGATTCGCTTCTTCTTTTCCTCGAAAATTGTTGATGAAAAATGACCGCTCTCATTTATTTATTTTCGCTTTTTGTCTTTGCTTTGCGGTATATTCTTCAGCTTATCTTATCTGCGAACACGAATCAGAGAAAATTCCTTCTACTTTATGATAAAAAGGGAATTGCTGTAGCGCAGCTACCGTTCGTGGCAGGGAGTTGAAAGGCTTAGCAGCAGCCATTAGCCATTCTCCTTCCTAAAGCATCACTTCAGCGGTCATTTTCCCCGACCTTCTACTCCGTACTATGAGATAGAGGAAGGAAAAGTTATGAATTGCAATGCACTATCCGAAATCCGATCTAGCCCAAATCCCCTTTCCCAACTGCTATTCGAATCTCGATCTCTGGAATCGAAACCAAGACCAACGAGCCCTCGGTCAAGCGAAAGACTTACGACTTTGAATTGAGGATCGCTAGAATCCGAAGCTCTTTCAAGTCCTCTGGGCACAAAGGAACTAAACACTACACTATTCTTTCTATCTCTTTAGTTCGAATGCTTTGATGCTCTTAATAGAGAGCGCAGTTCCAGCAGAATCCTAATCAGACTATTGCTCGTACCTAATCACTGCTTAAACCCTCGGTGAAACTGGCTTAAGCCCGACTACAGAGCCCATCTATATAGGGATATACCACCAAACCTGTGAACCAAAGCGCATTCTAACTCCCTTACTCTATCAAGTAAGTACTTTCATTCCTTTGGAAAAAAGAAAGTCTGCTATCAAAAAAAAATCGTCTTCTGTGTGGGATGCCAGGTTCGTTAGAACCAGACTATTTCACTCCAGGTTTTGAACTGTAAACTCTCCCTTCCTTCTTGACTCGCCTTCAGTCTTGATGGCTGCAAGCGAAATGGCAGCTGGCTATGTGACTAGAAAGTCAGAGAGGCACGGGAAAGCTTGCTCAACTCTACGAGCGTTAATGTCTCCTTGTTGTCAATCGCGGTAGATGACTGAACACCAAACTCAATCCCAATGCTAAAAGAAAGATCTTGACTTGTGACAGGTTCATTTGTGGTTAAACACCCTCATCTGATCTTTCTTTACAAACCCATTACTGGGGCTGATCTATCATACTTCATTTTTCGAGTAGTTGGCTCAACAAAGACAGGAATGGAAGTGATGGCGCTACTCCTTCTTTCTTTGTGGCTCGTTCGAAGCATTCTTTCGGGCACTGCATTGGAAGTCCTCCACTGCTACCTTGACTGAGGCTGGACTTATCTGATTGTCTGATTCAGCTAGTCTTTTTTTGCTATTTCGATCTCGCTCTTCCTTCTCCTCTCCAGCAGGAGTTCAAAATCGTTGACGTGACATCGACCAGAATCATTGATGTGCATCTAACTGAAAGCGATCATGCTCAACCTCCTCGATTACAGTCAACTGGGAACTTTTCGATGAAGAGGGCATACGGCGTGACAATCTGTTGACATACATTTACCTTGGTATACCTCTACAAAGAGATTAGAGAAAGAAAATCATTTCACCGATAGCAATGAGAGTCACTCTGCCTGGACTTCCCAATCAAACATGGACAACGGCTACCAATATGACAGTGCAAGAGTGGAACTCGTATACTCCACTTCTTGTTAGTTAAGGTTAAGTAGAGAAGGCTACCGGCCCTGCCATCTTGCTTTACAGACCGACCGCTGGAACTGATCTTTCTTATGTCTGCTCCCGTCTTGTCGCCTCCTATTACTGGTGGCCCACTCCTGCTTTTCGTATTTACCACCGACGACATTTCCTTATTTTATTTTGGGACGTTATGGCAAAAGACGATGACTCTTGGAAGGAAAGAAAAGGCCATTGACTACCTCAGACCTTGCTCGCAAAGACTATCCACCTTCAGCATTTGGTACTGAGGAGAGCCAGCCATTAAGCACACACCCAAGCTAAGCAAGAGATGGAAAAAGCACACTTTTCAAACTGGGATAAAAAAGATCAGAAGGGAGATCAAAGCCCGAAAGCACCTAGTGAGCTCAGATTTAGACTGGGAAACCAACTCTATTTGGTTAAACCAGAGAAAAGAGCAGGTAACGATCTAAATGATCAAGCAACGAAATCCTCCTTTGTCGACCTGAAACTGAAGTAAAGGAGGGAATGGAGCAGGCAATGAAATTGCTTTTGTGAATCAGTTGTAGTTGCGTCCTTACTTGATCCCATCTTTGTTAGAAGAGACTTTGCTCAGGTTTGGAACCCGGCTGCTGGCATGACTGGTTCAGGAAGTGATGTTTTCCAACGGTTTCCTGATAAATGGAGGTGACATTTGCATCTTCAGCAAATTTCTAGAGAACTCTTGAGCGAGAATCTTGCAGTATTAGGATTTTGGACAGGCATTGAAAATGTCAACATTAAGGAAATGGGAGAGGCTAATGTGATTCTGAGAATTCAGATTGTCAGACAGAAGGACGGGTTAACCTTTCTTTACCCAGTCGAGTTAAATTGAAAAGATTCTCAAGAAGCTTAATCACTTCGAGTGTGCGCCTGCTCCAACTCAGCTTTTAAGGAATCCAATGATCCCAGTATCAATCAAGTTGATACGGAACAAAGCCTTTTAGATTTGAAGCTATGTAGCTCAACTGAATATTCTCAGAAATGGGGAGTCTCATGTACCTCATGTATTGTACGAGACCAGACATAGCTTTTGCTTTGGAGATTTTGAGCAAGAACTCAAGTAATCCAGGGAAAGAGCAGTGGAGTGCTCTGACCAGAGTTATGAGTTAGCTAAGAGGTAAAATGGATTACATGTAGCACTGAGGTTTTGAACCCTGCTGTGATCGAGGAGGATTACAGTGACGCGACTGGAATTCAGATCATGAATATTCCAAGTCGGTGTCTGCCTGGGTCTTCACCATTAGGTAGAGGAGCAATTTCATCGAAAGAAAGTGGCAGACAGACATAACTCATTCCTTCATAGAATAAGAGTTTATTGCATATACCTCTGCTTGAAGAGAAGTAGAGTGGCTCAGGAACATATTTGTAGAAGTACCAATATGGAGCAATTGTTGCCGGCCTAGACAATATATTGTGACAATAAAGCTGCCATGCTGAGATGGTACAGTTAGTGTTACAATAGTTAATCCATACTAGTGTGTCTGATGTATGTGAGAGGGATTTTGACTGATGGAATATTTCCAGTCAGTATGTGGAGTCCAGACGAGATCTGGCTGATCCCGTGTCAAAAGGCCTTGGCAAGGACTTAGTGTCCAGAACATGGAGGGGGATGGGAAAAGTCCATAGTTAGTTGTACTTTACGGAAACCTAACCCGGTGATATTCTCCTAGGAAAAATTGAAAAAAGAAGTAAATGTTACAATTGGTGAGAAGCTACATGAGTCAATTTGCATTCTTCCCTCCCTCAGCTCCCTCAAAAATGGCTCGAGCAGGACGAGCAATCTCCGTTAATTATCCATTGCTTTTCCTTTTGTTGTACTTTTTTCCGAAAATGCGTTTCAGAAAACGTGTGGGCCTATCTTAGCTCCTCCGCATGCTACTTACGTACTTACGATGCGCCTCCTCTTCATGCCGTAGCACACCTATATAGCATAGCTGAAAGCGGATATAGGAAAAAAGAGCTGTTCCCATTCCCATAGCAAACAGAGAAAGATCTCGTACAACACCACCATAGAGATTTCGTACGCACATTGAGATCGGATGATATCATGTGACCGTTCCAAAGAATAGCAAGAGAAGCAGAAGAAAGAAACACTAATGCAAAGAGGGGGAGGTCAACACTTCAATCCTCCTCCCGGGAAAAGAGTTTATTAAAATAATCACGGTCTCTAACACAACATAACTCTGGGCAATGACAGACTTTTGAAGTGTAGCACTGATCTTTGATCACCTTGATCAAGAAAGATTGGTTGGAAGTACTTTCTTTTTCAGGTTATTGCATCAACAGGAAATCTAGTAAAAAAGCACTAATAACAGCACTTACGTCGTTCTATCAAAGAGCGGATACGCATTCAGTTAGCTTTCTTACAGCAGATAGGCTCACAGCGGATACGACAAGACCGGTTATTCACTCAGCAACAACAGCGCATTCAATAGCAGCATTCGATGCTTCTTCCTTATTCTATTTGTAAACAACCGACCGAGGGGAAGTAAGCATGAAGCCATAACTGCAAGAACCACAGCGGACCAGTAGGATTGGCGAAAGAGTCTTGCAACAGTCTGTACAGGCCCCTTTACAAGCAAGCTAACAAGAATAGAGCAAGTGCCATTCTTTTACCTGAATTACATCCACCCTTGGCCAAGTTGAAGCACTCTGAAGTCATCCTCAGGGAAGGCGAGCAGAAAGGCTAAAAAGAAAGGAAATCTAAGCAACTGAACCTGCCAACTGGCTCTATCTCCAAAGCCGAAGATTCAATTTCACCGCTAACCGTAATCAAAGTTTTGATCTCTCCTAAGACTCTTTCAAGCCGAAAGGAGATATTCTACGAGTCGCCGACCTTGAACCTTCGGAGAATTTTCCCGAAAAAGATCCAAAAGTAACTTCTGGGCGTTTTGATGCTCTTACTTAGGCTACTGCTATTCATTTTTTATTGTCAACTTCTAGGATAGACGAAAGATTCTCAAGTAGGTTCAAATCCTACTTGGGGAGCTTCCCTTAACATTACTACTCGGCGAAAGAATAAAAGGGGAATTGATTCGTAACACGAATCGCCGGATGTGATTCGATAGATGAATAGGTATTGATCAGGCTATCACTCTGGTCGAAGATTACAATTCCATGCAATGAGGGCTTAAGCCTTTGAATGTCCGGGAAGCATCTCTTTGTTCTTTAGTTATCCAAAGCAGTGGTCTTAAGCATATAAGTCCAAAAAGTCTAAGGGGATGGATGCTCATAACTTAGGAAGTAGATTAAACAAATGGGAGAAGGCGTTGGTGACAAAGCTATTTCGTCCGTCAATTAACGAGAAATAAGCCGTCCCCCCCTAGAAGGGCGAGGCAATCCTTCCATCTCCAATCATGTGGGGGATGCCCAGACCAAAGTACCGACCCAAACGTGGTATGGATCTAAAAAAAAAGCTAGCAAGACGTCAGAAAGAAACTTATCTGAATAGCTACCTGCTGAAAGGAATAAGACAAGCATTGAACCGTAAACAGGTTCGACTGACGGAGGAGAAAGAGACATTCATCTGTATTGTCAGAACAGATCAACGAAGGCATACCGTGCTACCGGGGATGACGAGAGCGCGCCGTGCTGTATGGAGGAAGGCAAGAAAGCTCTACCCATGCCATCCAATCGAGCCCCAACCACTAACCTCAATCCACACTCAAGAATGCTCATATATAGTAACCACCCATCTTAGTCTTTGGCTATACATACAGTAGTTCTAAGCAACCATAAGTAAGCTGATTTCGCACATCACATAACCGAAAGAGGTCGGAATTCGTGTAACTCAGGAAATGGGACAAAACAAAACCATTTTGTAATTAAGTGGGACTTCCTTCCGTTTGAAAAAACTTTCTTATGCCTTATGTTAACAAAGTGAGAGCCGAGTCTTTCCTTTGATGAAAGCACGAGGTGAGCTGCAATACTTTCTTATCTTCCTCTATGCAACCGAAAGAAAAGTTCTATTGGCATATCGGTTATCGGTTGTATCAACATTCAACGAGAAATACTGGCTAATGGAAGTACTTACTTAGCCTACCGAGCCTATCAATAATAGAGAGGCGGGCGGGGAGCCAGCTAAGCCATATTTACCGAGTAGAATGAATGCATGTGGATTGGACGGCGGATCAGGGCAAGTAAAAGAGCATGTGAAGGCAGAACTAGTACAAAGACCCATAAGAGGGCTTTTTCTAGCGCTCAAAAATCGGCAATTGAATTGAGAAGGTTTTCCGCGGGAAGGGCTAGTAGAAGAGGCTACGGGATTCGCACACTAGCAGGGCCAATCAGCGAAACTTTTACAAAAAGACTAAACAAGGAATTGACTGAATAGGACACGAGCGGGTACTTTCAAGCCTATGTGACCAATGCACTTATGCTGCCTTCACTCAAACACTTTCAAAGAAGCAAGGGATGAAGGGGAAGAGTTTCATACTGAAATCGATTCACTAAGCTAGCTTAACTCTTAAACTACCTGAACTAGAGAAGCGGTACGAGCTACTAATAGGCTTACTACAAAAGGCTATTTGAGATCCTTTTTCAAGGCTCAAGGTACTCTGACCTATGAGACCGATTAAGGAAGGGGAACTAATTCCATATATCGATTAACTGCTTGCCAACCTATCCCTAGACCGACGGATTGACCTGCTGACCCCACTACTTCATTGACTTCACGGACCTTGTTTTGATTTCAATCACTGACTTAACCAAATCAAAGACCAGATAGTTGTGGTGAACGAGAACGACCGTCCCTACTCGAACCGGAAAATGTTGATTGACCGTTCCCATCGTGACCCAGTTCCTTTGTTTGCTTGTGCGCGTGTTGCCTATTCAAAATACGAGGTGAAAGAGAAAGGAGTACGAGGTTCATAACTTCTAGACAAGGGGATTCATATAGGCCAATACGCTTATTCCGATTATGACGATTGCGATTGATTGAAGCTCCCGCTGGTGTATCTGGAAAAGCGAAAGAAAAGACTGACAAAAGGCTCATCAAGTAATGTCGCAACTTTTGTACTGCTCACATTAATGCGAGGCATTCCTTCTCAACAGGAGGATATCGGTCTTCGGCTCCGACTATCATCCGACTGAGGTAATCTATGGCCCTATCTTTTTCTTCGTCACCCGATTCCTCTCCTGATTACTTTTCTTTATTGTTGCCCATAGTACTTCCAAAAAAGGGTACCCATTATGTCAAAGGACAAGGGCAAAGAAAGGCTATGTGGTCCCGAAAACTCCTAGTCTTGATAGGCCCCTTCCTTTCAAGAATTCAGTTGAAGATTATTATGAAGAGTTTTTGGCAAGACAAGAAATCCACCATAAAGGGATGAAGCATAAGATAAGACGACTCACAGGGGAGAAGAGAAAATATTCGGAGGAGAATGAGACCCTCTATCGGGAATGGGTGATGTATGAGGAAGAGAAGCAAGGAAAACAGTCCATTTCGGATTCTGTAAGAGGAAAAGCACTGACCGCTTATGCCGCGAAGAAAGAAGAAAGAAAAGGAAACTCTCTTAACTTACCTGGCCCAAGCCCAAGGGGGTTAACTAAGATCTCTTCTTTCCACGGACCGACTCTAACTAATCCACTCCTACTAACAGGAAGGGTAAAGGCAGACCTCGTCCTACTTTCACTCTACTGTTTCATTGGTAATTCCCTCTGTGCTCTACTGTCTTTCGTTCACTCTTTAGTTGACATGGAAGCTTTAGTGCCACGTTAAAAAAAAAAGTACACCCACTAAAGGCAACACCTTTAGAGTAAAACTAATGTCGGTCTCTAGTTACCATGCTAGAGGGATGCATCAGTCTGGGTTGTGGCACATAGGAAATCCCAGGAATAGATAACAACTCTATTCAATGCCGGTCTCCTGCTAGATGTCTTCGGTTACCGCTGCGTCCGAGAACCTCTCAATAGCAGGAGTTAATTAGACTGATACTCCAGGGTAGTGACACCAGAACACACTGGGAAAGCCAATGTTTTACTTTTTTACCGACGAACTACGCGGGAAATATGAGTTGAGAGGACAAGAGGATTCGATCTCCACGAAAGGCTAAAGGAACATAAAAAAAGCGAATCATCTTTCTTTCTATACGCAATTTCGAAATAAGGGAAAAATACATATAGAGAGGCGCAAAGGACAGATATGCCAATTTTGGATAAGAAGATAAAGAATTCCTCTAAAAATGAATTCCTTTCAACCCTAATATTTACAAGGGCTTGGGGTTTTCTGGTCTACTACCAGCAAGGCCCTCTCTTTCCCAGTCTGCATCATGAGCCCACCAACACTGCTCCATCTTGCAGCTCTAATGAGTTTAAAGCCTCCCCACGTTTCAACCACCTGCCGCCCATGTGAAAGGCGTGTGACAAGCAACTACATCGGCTAATAAAATGCCATTCTCTTCTCTTTTATAAGGCAGCAAGGGAAAGACCACAACCAAAAGACTAGTGGAGTGCGTTCCTCCTACTCGGAACACTAAGAGGTCTAATTTCAAAAAAAGGATTAGCCGCCAATGTAAGACTGTAGTCTACTTAGGAGCACCCACCCCTAACGAAAAAAGACTTGCATTAGGCCTCTTCTTTCATCTGATAGAATTAAAAAAAAAGTCTCGTTGGTCAACATTTTCTAAACTCGATGTAGAGAGAGACCCGCTTGTGGCCCTAACTGAAATAGTGAAAAAGAATGAGAGATGAAGCTCAGTCGAACTGATAAGAAAAGAGATCAAACTGAGAATCTCACTCCAGGGAGTGAGCAAAAAACAGGATGGAATCCCGAGTGTTAGGCGTCAGGTTCTACCGACGTAGTTGACTCTTATGCTTGTCACGGGACTGTTGATGAAATCTCAAAGCAAAGGTCTTCGTTCCTCTCTCCGTCCACCTTTTCGGCTTAGGCCTATGGGTTTAGAAAGCGAGAGTTCTTTCATATAGCTCACAGAAGGCGACAAAGCGGATCCGTACTCATAGTTGAGTGAAGAAGTCCCTGTCCATGGCAGGTGAAGGATCCACTTCCAATCTCAGTCAAAGTGGTTTCGGTCGGTGAGAAAGAAGAAACAAATATTCAATGAAAGTCGTAGTTCCAAATAAGCATAAGAAACTTTCTAGTAAGTAAGCACAGGAGCAAGGATCAACCTTCTGCAATTGATCCACCATCTATTCCCATTTCTATCAACCAGATCTTCCATTGAATAAGAAAGGATCAAGCAAAGCACACCAAATCAAGGAGCAGTGGGTGATTCTTCCTACCAAGGCGGAAGTCCTCAACCAACACTCAATCTCGACTCTACGACTAGGCTACGAAACGAAAGCGAAAGGGACGGGAGGGTGAATTTAATTCAGTTGAGAAAGGGACAGATGCGGATGCAGCTCTCGAAGTGACAATACACCTCTGCCATAGGATGACCCGAAAACGGGACCTAAGAGCTATAGTATCGCAAAGGAGGAGCGGGAATCTTCCCCCACTCAATTCGATAGCTGCCTAA
>JAQSVH010000004.1:5512574-5529166 GCA_029448705.1 Adansonia digitata
AATATAAAAATTATTATATCTATTTTTAATATTTAAAGACTTACATTTGGCGGTCATGGATTGTTTGGGTTCATGGGGTATTACCCATATTTGCAATTAATTTATTCACCAGATCACCTAGGGATTAAGCTTATTCAAGGGCTAAATTATTCTTTCAATTTAAATAAAATTTTTATAAATTTTGATCGTTTCAGTCCCTCTTGAATAATAATAAAAATAATAATAAATATTTTTATTTAAAATAAATTATAAAAATATATAAATATTAATATAAAATAATATTTGAATTAATGAAATGAATTTTTGAGCCAATCCAGACAAAGAGAACTCAAAAAATTCTGGATTTGATTGAGTCTACGAACAAATTTACTAGAGATCCAGAAATCCCATTTTCCAAAATAAAAAATCTAACTGATTTTAGCTTATTACCGGAAAGTTTGCTTCTCTTGCATCTAGTCATATGTTACCTAGAGCAAAATTCTAGCCAAAGGTTCGTTTGTCGGCAGAAACTCAATAGTTTCAACATTTGGCTTTTAAGTAATCTTACTATAATTCATTATGTTTCTTCTGCCTAGATTTTCCCCAAATCAAGTCATACATCGAGCTACAATACGTAACAGAAATATATTGGTTTGGCCCGCACAGGCCTTATAGTAGTTAGCTGCGGTTCTATTTGTACCTAACTACATAGCCTGGCCCCTGGCTCGCCCCACCAGATTTTCAGCTCATGGCTCATAACGCCGTGCCCTGAAATGTCCTCCTGTCATTCAACGCCATGGGATTTTCAGGGCTTTATTTTTGCTAATAATAGAGATTTTGGGGATTTAATTGCAAGCTCTTTTGGTAACCTCTAGATTTGTATATAACTTTTCCTGGATCTCGTGGATAGAAATGAACAGCCGTTGTTTTGCCAATTTTGTTTGGTCTAATCCTTTTTTTTTTCTTTTTATTTTGCTTTCCATTGTATGTATTTATGGAAAACTTATCGAAGTTGATAGAATATGTGAGTGCAAAATTTCTCTCTTCTTTTCCACTTAAATCTTACCTAGATGATCCGTCTACGGACCAACTACATATACATATATATATATCTGGCTTTTGACAAATTTTTTTAAAATTTGAATTGGCTTAATTTAGCCTAAATTATTATCTAACAATAAAAATATATAAATATTAATATAAAATAATATCTTTTTAATAATATAATGAATAATAAACGAGCTTTTGGATCATTCCTACCTAATTTTAGATTAAAAAAATTTTTAAACCATAACCTGATTCATCGAAAAATCTAAGCTTACCTCTAAATACTACTTTAGTAATATTATTACCTTATGATTCTTGGATTTAAGTGATATATTTAATTTTTTTATACATTTAAAAATTATATTTTTTATAACTGTATTTAAATATTTATTAGACATAAATATATATAAAATATAAATCTGAATAGTTGGCTATTAGACTCGGCCCTTTGTGAAGAAGTCTTTTCTCATTCATGGTACAACAATTCTTCAATTTCTTATCCATTATCATCTTCCCCTTTGCCCTTCAATACATGAAATTATGAAATTATTGTATTTGTACATATTTTCTTTTGTGTTTCTTTTTTCTTCTAATTTTCTTCTAATAATAATTACATTTAATGTCCATTATTTGAATGACAATTTATTTCATTTGGTTAAGGAGCTTACAACCTGGAATATTTATTGTCCACTACAATAAGAAGAAGAAACCAAACAATTTTTTTAAAATTTTTCCTGTACCTTAACAAGAAGTCAAGAGTCATTGGATTGCCTTATGGAAAAGGCATTTTCTCCAGCTGTAGGATGCCATAAAATTCTTCTCCTTTCAAATGAGACGTGTGGAATAAAGATTTTAATAATTCGGGTTATATTATTTAATAAGAATAAATATTAATATAAAATATTTTTAATATTATTTAAATAATAAAATAGATTATTAAATGAATAAAAATTTAATTTAATTCGATTTAAAAAAATTTAGAATTACAAACCGATCAGATTTACAGATATATCTGTTTCAAATTTACAGTTTTTTTTCTTGCATGGTGATAAAATTAGAATGGTAATCACATTTTTATATTAAAGTCAAGAATGCCATGTTTGATTTTGACAGGGAATGGTGCACAAGAAGACTACGACATAAAGAAAAAGGGGAGATGCTACTTTTTTAAGTTCTAATCAACAAAATTTTACCTTTAATGGAATTTATCAATCAACAAAGCTTAAACAGACTTGCACAGTTTCAATGTTCGTGTCGGTGGTCTGATGATCACATTCTCATTAACTGTTCACTCATAAAGATGAAAACTTTAATCAAAAGTTCGACAAAGCCCCACTGCACCTAACGATCCAATTTTTATTTTTCACAATCCTTATTCCTTGAACGAAAAACTTGTGAAAAAGAAGGAAATTTTTAGTGATTCTTAATGATTTCTAATATGCTACTAAAATAAATTTACTGTGTTTTCTCATGCACGAGCATAAAGTTTTCGACTTTAACCATGGGTTTTTTTATTAGATGGGGCCTCTTCAGGAAAAAAGGACGCAGTTTTCCATAATGAAAGCTGGACAGGTGTCCATGTGAGGTGCCATAACTAAGGCCTGAAAGTGAGAGAAAGAACGAAAGAAAAAGGAAGAGAAACTGAGAAAGGGAGAGTGATTCATGTGATGTTAGGCGCTTGAAGTTGAACCTCTTTCTCTTTTTTTGGCTGTTGATTAGATTTTGTTTTAGCGTTTGCTTGTTCGATTGGTTTTCAACATCAATGCCGCTCAAAGCCAACAAAGAAAGAAAAAATTGAGGAAAGTGGTGGTTTTGGGGATCTTTGTTTTTCAGCTTTTAAGGGAAAAACATGGTGAGGTTTCATTACCAGAGTCATTGTTATCAGCCTTTCGGAAGAGAAGCCATTGCTGGGTTATTTGTGTTGCTTTTCTCAATTTTCTTGCCTTGTCTGTTTACTCCATTCAGCCATGCCTCCCCTTCTACATTCTCAGTAAGTTCGTATATATATATATATATATATATTGCCCCTTTGTTGAGTTCTTTTTTATCAATTGAAAATGAATTCTGGGTTCGTTTTTCATTGTGAAAAATTCATGGAAATGAGAAAGGGGATGTTCAATGACAAAGTTGCAGTTTACTAAAAATGGAAAGAAAGGATTAGTTTGAGTTTAGTTTGCCGTTAGAAGCTTGTGCCTAAGTGGCAAGCTTATGTCAGCTAAGTGTCTGATAATCAGATTGCTTTACTGAAAATTATGACAAAATGGAATTTTTGTCTTGCTAGTTAATTTGCTTTGACTGGAAAAATGTAAATGAATGGCCAACAATTCATCTTTTCTTCCATTCTTGTAAATTTTATTTGGCATTTGCTACTAGTTTTTCCAATTCGTTTGGTTAATTTGACATTTTCGCCCACAAAATTCACAAAAAGCCATCCATGTAGTAATAACTGTTGACTGCTTAGTGTTAGCTTGATAAATGCTCATAATTTGCTCTTTGGGGGAAGGAAATGAACTTCAACCATCTGGTTGATATACTATTGCTTGAGCTAGGAAAAGAAAATGACTAATTGCGCCGCCTTCGACGCTTGTTGCAGGAGTTGACTGTTCCTAAACCTAGACATTTACCTTTACTCAGGAGTGCCTTACAAAGCGAAAGTGTGAGTAGATGTTTGTTTAAGCAGCATCGGTTCATGCGTGTTCCTGCGCATGCATCTGCTGCGATTTTCCTTTTCCGAGTGTATTCTGACTTGCAATTTTGCTGTTTGATTTACTTCTATGTTCTATTCAGTCCAACGGAGAGCAGTCCGATCTCTGGACTCCTTTGGCCGACCAAGGGTGGAGACCATGTCTTGAATCCGTAAATGTCCCCTGTGAGTGATCAGTATTGAAATTTCTAGTTTTGGGGTTTCTTTAAATTGTTAGTATTCTGAGTTATGAGACTCAAGTTTGGTATTAATGATTTTAAACTATTTGTTTCCTGATCATGATATTTAATTACTTTAAGCAGCCTTGCCGCAGAAATCTGAAGGATATCTTCAGGTTTTTCTTGATGGTGGACTCAACCAGCAAAGAATGGGGGTTGGTATCCGTTTGCATTTTGCATACTTTAAGAGTAGTCAAGAATTAGAAAACATTCAATCATTCCAGTTCTCCTGATTAAGTATTTTAGTCACTTATTTGTTCTGGAAAACGAATCCGATAATCAAATATTAAATTCCATTTTTTTAGATATGCGATGCTGTTGCGGTGGCTAAAATACTGAATGCAACGCTTGTGATCCCTTATCTTGAAGTAAATCCTGTTTGGCAAGATTCAAGGTACTTTTGTGTGGGCGGAATTTATCCTTTCCATTTCTTACTCCAAACTGAACGAACGTCTAACTTTTGCCTCAGTTTTAAGGAGGCATTTTTCTGAAGTAACTATTTTCACTGCAGCCCATTCATGGATATATTCGATGTGGATCACTTTATTAATGTATTGAAGGATGACATTTCGATTGTCAAAGAGTTGCCTGATGAATTCTCTTGGAGCACGAGGGAGTATTATGCCACTGCTATTCGGGCTACTAGAATTAAAAGAGCACCTGTTCATGCATCTGCAAACTGGTATCTTGAGAATGTCTTGCCCATACTCCAGAGGTCGGTAGTGACTCGAACCTTCTGATTTTAATGCATGGTTTAGTTGCTTTTATAAGTTTTGAGCCCAAGGACTTTCGTACCATATCAAGTACTCTTTCATGCCTGTTCCTGTCATGGGGCATTAGGAATAAACACTATATTACTCAGACTCGGGTGTAAGTGTCGGATCCAAGTTTTACCATGTATTTGGAGGGTTCTTGGAGGGTCATATCCCTATACATATGTCCAGAAATGTGTCGGACATGGGAAGAGTCAGGCCAACATAGAATAAATATGCATTGCGTGATATGTTCTCTCCATCTACCCCTTGGTAGATTTTGCACTTTTATGCATAATGAGACACTTGAAAATTTGATTCTTCTCCAGATTGTTTATATTAATGATTAATGAGCATAAAATGTTGATTTCATTGTAAGGGTTCCCATGAGCTGACCTGTTTGCTGTGTTTTATAATTTTAGCCTAGTCTGTTGTACTTGCCAATTTGTATGATCTAATAAACATATCCTGTTTTGGTACAGTTATGGGATTGCTGCAATTTCTCCATTCTCTCACCGCTTGTCTTTTGACAACTTGCCAAGTGAGATCCAGCAACTACGTTGTAAAGCCAACTTTAAAGCACTTGTTTTTGTTCCGCACATTAGAGCACTCGGAGATGCCCTTGTCCATCGCCTCAGATATCCTCCTGGTGAAAGCGAAGCACTAAGCAGTAACTATCTCAGGGAGACCACTGATCAAAATGTAAAACAAAGGCCACAGAAATTTGTCGTGTTACATCTTCGGTTTGATAAGGTATAACATGCTTTATATGTAGATTAAGATACTTTTCTGCCTGCATCACTTCTGCATGCAGTGTCCATGGGGAGATGGCCATGCCGTTGGGAAAGTCATATATGCTTACATAGTTGTAACTTCTAACATCCTTTAGTCCTTTTGACAAGTTTTAATATCGGAAGAACTAGTTAACATCTGACCGATCCATTTTATTTTAAGAGATTAAATTTGTGATCTGTAATTTTTACTCCACCAGCTTTCTTACTTACCTTTTATATGCGCAGGATATGGCGGCCCATTCAGCCTGTGATTTTGGTGGGGGTAAAGCTGAAAAGTTGGCTTTGGCCAAGTATCGACAAAGACTTTGGGGAGGGAGGGTTCTCAATTCTCAGTTTACCGATGAAGAGTTGAGAAGTCAGGGGCGTTGCCCATTGACTCCTGAAGAAATTGGACTGCTACTAGCAGCTTTGGGTTTTGACAATAATACCCGTCTTTATCTTGCCTCACACAAGGTCCTTTGTCTTAGGAATTTTGTTCCTTACTCTCCAATACCTGTACATCTCAACTTCTTGAAATATATTCAATTTTTCTACAATTTATTCACCAAATGGCCGTATAATTCAGGTATATGGTGGGGAAGCTAGGATTTCGACCCTACGTGAGCTGTTCCCACTGATGGAAGACAAAAAGAGCCTTGCCTCTTCGGAGGAAAGGGTCCATATAAAAGGAAAGGCTTCTTTGTTAGCTGCAGTTGATTACTATGTTGCTATCCACAGTGACATCTTCGTCTCTGCTTCTCCTGGGAATATGCATAATGCATTGGTGAGTGTTTCTGGCAAATGCATGGGCAACATTACATTTCTATAATTTTTGTGATCTCCTTCTGCTAAGTTAGTGGTATATATTTCAACCCGTTGCTATGATTCAAACAGGTGGGACATCGAACTTTCGAGAACAAGAAGACGATAAGGCCAAGTATGGCTTTGTTGGGCCAACTCTTCCTTAACAAAAACATTACGTGGTCAGATTTCCGTCAGGCAGTGGCGGAAGGGCATCAAAACCGACAGGGGCAACTCAGGCTAAGGAAACCCAAACAGTCAATATACACATATCCTGCACCCGATTGCATGTGCGGAGCTTAAGACCCCTAAATGTCAGTTAAAAATATTCTGAAAGTAGCGAGATTACCTTCTGAAATCTCATTGATTTTATTACTGCAACTATTGTTTAATAGCTTGTTCTATTGGGCATCATAAATAAAGCTGCAACACTCCATTTCTCCCCCTAGGATAAAAGCATTATATATAGTGTTTCTTAGTAGGTATTATTATTGTAGCGTATTGAGATTCGAGACAATGATGTATTTATATCGAGAGTCGGTTTGTTAGCATCGTATTTATTGTGGATTCCTACTGCTTATGGACTGTGGAGTGGGACTATGTAACATTAAGTCATCGGCAGATCCTGGTATTGTTTGCTGCATAATATCTGCTAGTGAAGCTGTCCGTACAACCTTATTTGTATGGACATTAACATCAAATATCTATGGCTTAAGCGACATACTGAAGGGTTTTTGCTCGGCAGTTGGGAACATTATATCTTAATCCAGTTAGTGGTAATTGAATACTTCATAATGAGTTCTGGGTTCATTAACCATAGAGAAATTAAGAAAGGTAAGACAAAGAAAATGAAAAAGGACGCTATTGTCAGGCAACTTCTGATGACTGCATGAAAGCTGCTCTACTTGAATGGTGCAGTCGCCAGTCTGTCGTTGCAGCAATGCAACTTTAAAAGAAAAAACGAAAAAAAGTTAAAAATAACCGGACTTGAGGTTAAACCGATTTAACCTCTTATTTCCCGTCCAACCAATCAATTCACTTTTAAAATAATTTTAATATTAAATAAACATAAAAAATAAAAAATAAAAATATTTGACTTAAAAAAGTTTTTATCAATTACAAAAATAAAAATATATATCAAATTCTTTCTAATCAATTTTTAGTGTTTTATTGATTCAATTAATTTTTTATTATTTTATTAAAATCCAATTTTATAGAATGCATTGAACTGATGAACTTGTTAATTTTTGTTTCAACTAGTTTAATTTGATGGTACTTGTTAATTTTCGTTTCAACCGATTGAATCTGCTGACCGATGTCTTTTTAATCTAGAGAGAGATCAATACGTTTATAACGCAACTTAGCAATTGCAGCCATACAAGTTCAGCAGACATTTCTATGTGACTGCCCCTCTCCACCATCAATCATATGTAAATTAAAGCGAATTTAGAATAAAGGAATTGGCAAAATTTAGGTTATTTATCAACATATCAGCTTAAACTAAACTTGCTCATAAATCAAATCAATTTAAATTCAAAATAAATTTAAATATGATATTAATATTAAATATGTTTACTCAAATTTAACTTAACTTGAAATATAAACATCCAATTTTACCTAAATTCGCTTATATTTAAAAAATAAACAGTCCAAACCCGCTTAAATCCATCCATATTATATTTGCTATAATTTATGTTTTAAAAGATATATATTTTAAATTTAATCTTTATTGATTTAATAATTTTTTATTAAATTTATAAATATAAATAATTTAACTTAATTTTTAAAATTTATGCTATAATATTATATATGTATTATTTATATGATAAAAAATACATAATAAATAAAATATAAAATATATATATATAATGCAATAATAAAATAACTCAGATCAGATCAAACTCTGACTTTAAAAGTTAGACTCAAAGCCTAACTCATTTTTTAATCGAACCTAATTTTTTGTCTAAACCCATTTTTCAAGCTTAATATTTTTATCCAAATCCTTTCAAATATCAAGCCGATCTTCGAGCTTGAACGAATAATCCGATCCTTGAGCAAGTCTAGTATAGACCATCCTCAAATTGCCTATCAAATTGATTGATTCTACAGTCATCAAAAAGGTTAAAAGAAAAAGGGGAAAATGATGCTTTCAAGATGCAATATTTCGAGAAACCGAGGTAAACTGTACATTACCGATTCTTGTAAGATAAACAGACGCTGTATTTTAAGAATGATAATGATCGAGTGACGAGAAGAAAATATAAACGTATGAGGAAATTTGATGAAACACAGCTCCATATTGTAGCTGTCGGCGAAGAAGTGTTAGATAATCTCGAGCTCTGGGATCGGTAGTTACCTTTCAAATACATTACTGATTGTCAGGGTTATTACAAGTGGACCGACTCTGACCATCTTTCTTATCCTCAGCAACGGATCCATTTCCATTCCGGCTTGCAGAAGCCATTTCTTTTGCATCTGGGGTGGATGGAGTCATCTCTTCCTCGATGGGTAGTGTTCTCTTTGAGCCCTCTAACGCTACACCAAGAACTATATTTTCCTCCAAGGCAGGTCTTGCTTTTGGTGGCTGAGAGACAGACAGCTTTTCGCCTTCCTCTTTTGATTGGAAGGGTTCTCGTAATCCACTTGCTTGGTCAATACCACTTTCTAATGAGGGTACTGGAGGACCATCCGACTTGCTGCTCTGCCTAGCAATTTTCTGTTGCGTGTCAGTGACCTTTTTGTTTTTGGGCAAATTATCGGGGATCGAATCCAGAACTTTTTGGTTGGGACTGGATGTTTCAGCAGCACTAGAACTTGTTTTAGGGACAGATTTTGATGGTGATTTCAAGGTCGCTTTATCATCTGTCCTGAGATCAGATGTCGATTCAAATGCAGCTTTAAAGTCCTTGGCGTCAGAATTTGGACTTTCTCCAATCTTGGCATCTGCTTTGGGTTCAATTGATGGTGTTCCTTTAGACTTGGAGTCGTGCTTTGTTGTTGTTCCTATCTTGTTGTCTGCTTTAGTGTCAGCAGTAGGCCGCACTGTGGTTTTACCATCTTGCTCTGCACCTGGACGTGAGGAACGGCCTTTTGTTCTATCTTCACCATTGATCTTGTAAGCAGGTTCAATCAGTAACAGAGGCCTGTTAGATGGCACTCCACCACGGTTATAGATAGACTCTGCAAATGGGATATTTTCCAAGTCGGCATCACTATATATTTTCTGCACGGTGCGGATCGGTGTGGCAAGCCGGGCACGGTGATGGCTGATGACTCTAAGGAGATCCAAAAGTATAGCTTCCTGCATCATCAACCACAGAGACTAATAATGATCCATTCAAATACATCAAACTTAACGGAAGAAACCACAACAGACGGGAAATATAAATTAACATATTCAAAAGGCTCTTTTTCACCAGAAATCAAGAGAAGATATGCATGTTTACAATCAGTACTCTATGTACCACCCAAAAGAAGAAAAAAAAAACAAAGGATTATTCTAAAAACCATTGCTTGTGATAAAGAAGATAATATCTAAGCATTGAATCCTAAGTAGACAAAAGAATACTTAATTGAACAGAATAAGTTTTCCTAGAATATTTATTTATTACATCTCTCATAATATTAAATAGGATTCATTTAAGATACTCTTATAGATATAATTGATTATTTTAACATTCTCTGAGATCTGTATAGATTAATAATACCATACTTGCCAGCATTTAATGTTGCCAACTTCAAGTTACAAGTAACTTTTCCTAGAGTGCTAAAGCCCTGTACTACTGCTATTGTCATTCATGCACCCAAACGGTGAAATCCGCTTGCCCAAGCCGAATTCAAATTGAAAGTTATAAACTACAGTAGATAAATTCTCTTACCTTGACACATAGGTACTCTTCAAGATGGGAAGTCTTCACAAAACAGGACACCAGTATCTATCAAACAAGAAAGCAAGGGGGAAAGAAGAATGATCAGACATAGAAGACACAGACAACCTAGCACAACTAGTGGACCTTATATGTCAGGTCTTACAGGCAGCAATAAGTCACGTTTCTTGTTTTCTCATTTAGTAAATCTTCAAAAACTCACAGCATTGTTCAGAAAAGGACATTCTGTAAAATGCTTACTCTATCTCTTGTCCAGAAACTATTGATAAAGAAACTAAAAATGGCAGTTCTGAGATTATATAGGTGCTCGGAAATGCTTAAAGGAAATATATGTGGACCATATCAATCAATTATAAAAGTCAATTAAACAAGCACTCAAAAAGGCATTGGACAAAGTAAATACCCAAGAGGTTGATATGATTGGACATCAATGAAAGCACCTACTAGCGTAACCAAATAGGAAGATGTCTTTTCGTTGGTAAGATTTGAATGGAACAGGTATCTCACCACATCACACATTTGTATTACTGACATAAAGTATAAAAATGACACTGGATGGGGCAAATTCTAAGCGTCTCTTGCCATTGCTTATAAAAAGAATTTTATTTAAAGATAGGATTATACTAAAACCAATCAGCAAGTCATGTGAGAAAGAATGGATTCATAAGGTCAGATGTTTAACACGAACCAAAAGAGCCTGATTTTCAGGATTGATATTTTCCAGAAATACTCTTCTGTGCAATCTCTGCTGCTCAACCTGAGGATTCTTAGCCAAGACCTTGCGCATGTCAGCAACTATATTCTGCACAAACAAAAGGAATCCCAATAAATTTATAAAAATGGAAATGGCATTTCAGTGTCTCCAAAGGTGAAATAGAACTTTTGACATGCTTGGATAGCTTGTTACATTAATCTTATGTACATCCAAGTGACTGATGGCCAGGTGAGTTTTAATGCGCCAATGAGTTTTCTGACTGAGATTTCTCACAACATTTACTGTAAATTTGTGGTTTGGAATGTGAACTGCTTCACGATCTTCCCCTCTTACTATTGTTGGTGACCACCAACCAACATGCTGAACATTTAAAAAAAAAAAAAATCAACACATAAGAAAATCCTCAGATGAAGCATATTGTTTTTTCAATGACTAAGGGAATTACATCATTAAAACCCAATCATAATTTTTTTTATCTAATACAAGCACTGTAACCATAATGTTTATTTTCTCCAAACAGCATATTCAGAGACACAGCTCAAATACAAACCTCAACGGTGCCAGAAACTTCATATCCCTCAATTTTTGTTTGAATCCATTCATTCACAACGAAAGGTCGAGTTGCATGAATCATTGCACTTGAAAGAAAATTTGTGAATATCTACAACGTTAAACAACAAAATGTCAAGCATTGAGAAAATGCATATACTGATCCAGATAATAAAGGGATCAAGAAAAGTCATGATATAACCCCACAAGAAAAAAGTTTGGAACTTCGATCTTTGTTTGATCTTGGACTAATTTTGGACATAAACAAGATTAGAACAAATAAGCACTAATTTTATGTTTCCTTAGGTTAAAAGTTGTTAGTTTGTTATCATTTCTTGTTTTATCGGCGTTTATTTTCAGTGGTATTCTAACAATTTCCAAATTAGCTAACAATCTAATGATTTAAGTCTAAAGTTTATTTTTTGGTTTCCTTCTGTTGTTATTTTAAGAGATCAAATTTTGATGGTTTCCCCTCTCTAGATACTTTTGGGAATATGACAAGTATAATACTACTAAGTAAGCATGTTAATCTCTTTCAGTTGATAAAGAGCAAGTTTAAGATAATTTCGCAGATGTTATTGATGCATGATCAGTTATGCTTCCTTTCGATTGTATGAAGCAATTCTAGCCGTAGGTGTAAAGTGTTATCTTTAACTTTAACTTCTTCTTCCTCTTATCCCTATTGTTCAAGAATTACAACCTGCTCTAGGTCAGTCTCTGAAACCCATCAAGCCTTTACCAAATCAACACCAAAAGCAACTTCCAAGCTTCAATCGCAACCATAAATCATTGCTCAAAGGTACACCTTTTAGAACCCGATGCCAGGTAGGTTATTTCTCTTTTGTTAGTTTTTCACCCTCAAAGCTGAGTTCCTTTCTAAACAAACCGGCAGACCTAACTATCTTCTCTTATTCAATTAAATCCTACAATGACAAGTTCTTTCCAATTAAATAATCAAAATTTTGAAATTAATGCAAGCCCACATTCCAGTCCTATATCATCAATATTATTCTAGCTAAATTGCAGTTAACATAAAGTAGTTTTACTTGAAAAGGAAAGAAAGCATTGTGCATTGCTACAAAGTAATATGAAGACAAATGTACATTCCAACAAAAAAAAAAAAAAAAACCTAAAGGTTGAAATGAACCAACATGAAAATGATAATTAGGTGTACCTCACGACCAGCAAGAGTCAGCAAAACTGTCCCTAGACCTCCAGCAGTTAGCCACTTCTGAGTAGAGAAACCCAGCAACTCCATAAATAATGACACAGCAGCCACCCAAACTGCAGAGTATATAGCTTTCCCTGCAAACTGGAAGCCCATCTGCCAAAAAAGCAAGAGAAGTTTATGAATTAGTTAAAAGGGTCACATTGCAATTCAGGCTGTCTTAATAACAACCAGAAAAGTAAGTAAATAAATAAAACTAAAGGAAGAGAACTGCTGTGTATTATAGGTCTCTCAGTCTTTCCAGTGTAACGGATGGAGGCATCAGAGTCACACTTCTATGTTTAGCAGTAAACAATAGCAATCATACAAATATTAGTAATTAATATTAATTGGTTTATAATAGAGCAATGGCACCAACATTTCTCGTATCATCACTGGTTTCACTTGTCTCCATGAAGAATTTCTGCATTTGCTGAATCATGCTGCATAAAAGCATTTTAACCATGTTTAGTGGTCATGGAAACAACTGTCATGGAGCATTAAAACTAGGAGGGATTATCAATATTAAGAAATCAGTTTCAGCGAACAAGATTTGGAAGTATTATAAATAAAACAATAAATCAATTTTTACTTCATACTAGCCCTAGATGTGTGTTACACATGTTTTTTCTAGCTTTCCTCATGTTTCTCCTCACCGCTTTTAGTCGTCACTATTTTGCAACTAATGAATTTTTAATTGATATAGTTGGAAGTTTATTTTTATGACTATGAGTTCCATTAGATTATTCCAGAGAGACCCATTTGAAGAGAACAAACTGGAAATGGATTTCAGTAACAAGTACACTGATGAACTCGCCGGCAACAAAGTAATGTAATCTGTTATATTACATCATATTAAAGCCAGTGACAATCCTCGTCAAGCATTTATTGAGGAGAAAGAGGAGGAAAAAAAAAAAAGGAGAACGCATGCTCACCTCGATAAGCAAAATGCAAAGGCCAACACAGTTGACAATGATCTTACAAAATTTAAAACCCGTTGCTTAACAACTTGGCTAGCTTCTGTAGGGAGAACTAACGGATCCAGTGTTCTGCAAGAAGTACACCAATAACATGCATGCGAGTTGAACAGCTGGAAACTAGACTCTGCATTTTATAACAGCAAAATATAGAGCTCTGTTTGCATTGAAATAAAAAAATCATTTTGCACCTGCATATAAGTATTACTCCAGCCCACAGCAGCAAAGGTTGAACATAAGAAGTTGTAATATAATGTGTTCTACTCTTCTTCCAGTTATTATCACTCCTCTGCAGGTTATCATTGAATATTAGATAACGCATTGACTCAATTAGGTCAGATGTTTATTGATCCATGGTACTAAAAGGATGACCAGAGCCTAAAGGAGTACACTTACATTGAGAAGTAGGCTTCTACTCAGTCGCATAAGTGGCCCAAGACCCCATAGGGCAAAAATTGTAATACTAACTGCCGGAACCAACTTAAATACAAGAGGACTAGATTGCAAGTTATTATATGACCTGCAATTCATAGGGCTTAATGTTAAATGCATAAAAAACATTATAGTCACTAAACATGAAGACGCCCAAGGCAGCAATAGCATTTTAAGGAACTATGCTCTTAGAAACATGAAACCACATGTCAAAATAAATTATCTAAAGCAGACAAATAAATGTTCTCTTAAATACTGGTTAGAGAAACTAAATAAAAAGTTAATACTAGAAATGCTGAACTAATTAGGGAACACACTTCTGTTTAAACATGATAACCACACAAACAATCGCGAGGTTCAATAAAACAAATATGCCTGCACACTTAAGCGGATGACTAAGCAGGTGAAAAGATCACCTTGTCAATGCAATAGATGCAGCTTTTACACCAGGAAGTTCAAATATTTGGCCTGGTACTCGAAGAGCATTACACCTAAAGGCATTGTTTTTGCATGGAACAGGATGCAATGGCCTGTACAAACTGTTGGAGAGGCGAATTCTCCAAGAATCCTGTTGCAAGAACTGTGGCAAGAAAGAGAAGAAGAAAAAGATGTCCTCAAACATCATTTAAAGAACATTAAATTTCTGCTAATGCTATTAAATTGAAAGAATGTCTTGACCACATCTCAAAAAGCTACAAAGCAGTTTATAGCTCAAAGTACAATTGCAATTGAATAATCACAAATATAGACAAAAGAATGAAACATTTCAGCTTATAAGAGTCTATGGGTATCACCATGTAATATTTACATAAAGATTTAAAAAGAGAACATAAATCTAGCCTTTAGATCCAGAATACTTTGACAACATGGTACAATCATTGCAATGATAAATGTTGAGAGATTGAGAGATTGAAATAAACATATTAATGACAATGTGCTAGCAGACATGAAAACTGGGATGCAAACTACAATTTCGTGAGAAGTTTCCAAGCCGTTTGAAACGGCGATATTGAGAAGAAAAAGCTATCATATTTCTATCTATACGTAAAAGTAAAGCGTCCATCACCACAAATAGAAAGACAAGAACACTAAGAACACCCGAGCAAAAAAATCCAACATGTAGATTGCAGATATGCACGCATTAACTAAGGTGGCCTTTTCTTATTTTAGACAATTCAATGTCCATAATCAAAGTTAACTAACAGCAGAGAAATAGGATCATAAACAAAGAAGCATTGAAGTCACACCAAAGCACGAGACGAGAGGGTGGAGCTCAATAAATCAAACTTCCCCCTTCCAAATGCAATCTGAAAATGTAAAAGAGAAAAGAAAATTTCAATTTACAAATTAAACTTTTCCAAACAGATTACAAAATGCTTCCTTAGATGGGGAGGGGGAATCCTGTACCTTAAACTTTTTATTGTATCGCCGGTTCCTGCAAAGTCCCAAATCATAGGACAATTGCAAAGAACCAGAAAGAGACATTCTCGAAGCGAAACCAGTCGTTTGCAGGGCGTCACTAGCAGCATAAGATCACAATATATTCCAATAAAAGCTAAGCTTTTAAACTCAGAATGGATATTATTAAAGTGAAACACTTATCTAGAATCTCACAACTCTTGAACCTGCGAGAGAAAATTAAAAATTTGATGCGCCAACAGAAGATAAGAATATAATCTATAAGAACAATAAAAGTTTCCTGAAACCCTAAAAGAGAATTTTTATTTTGAAATTTTTAAAATTCCACCACTCAGATATGAAGTAAACACAATTTTGAGTAGAAATTTGAAAAAAAGAAAAAAAAAAAGAAAAAAGTAAAAGAAGTTAACTTCAATTATTCGAGACAGAAATTAAAAGCAACGAAATTAATTAAGAAAAAAAAAACCGAAATTCTACTCACAAGCGAAGTATGGCAAGGCCGAGTTAACGCAAATTTTACATATAACAATCAGAAGCGACTAGAGACAAAGAAAATAAAAAAAGAGAGAAATTCAAGTAAGCTACTAAACTCCATAAGAGGGAATGAAGAACCCTGTTAAAGCATATATAAATATAAATTGAGAATATTTGAAAAAAGCCATGGAATGATAATTTACCTTTGAAGATGAAGAAACGAAGACGGAGCTGTGCAGAATGGACCGGCGAATTTCAGGTGTCGAAAAGATTTTTTGCAGAAATTTCGGGAGTAGCTCTTCTTAATTTGTTTTTTTTCTCCGTTGAGAAAAAGGCATAGAGAAGAAGCAGGATTTTATTGTACTCGCCAATATTGTCCTCTCGCTGAATTTCAATTTTATTTTTGGTTGAAGTGGTGAATATTTAGCCACGTGGATTGCCACGTTCGCATTCCTGGCGAGAAGAAAGGAGGAGGCGCTGCCGGTGGACGTTGGTAAAATTAAAGGTAGCAAATCCGTAAATTTGGACGAATTTGTGTTGTATTTCTTTGTGTTTTAGTATTTTTAAGTTCAGATAAATTTGAATTTAAGGTAAATTTAAATTTGAGTATATTTTATGTTAAATATAATTATTTTTATATAATTTTAAATTTTAAATT
>JAQSVH010000004.1:5556224-5570462 GCA_029448705.1 Adansonia digitata
TTTACAGAACGAACTAATCAAAACCGATCAAATTCAGTTCATTTGGTTGAGCCTGCTTGATTTCAATTTTATTCACTTGTATAGCAGTTTTGACGGATTTATTCGACCAGTTTATGCTTTTTTATTTTTAATCAAACAAACTGAACAAAATGATAATTAAAAATAAATAAATAATTTTATTTTTCTATAAACATATCCAAACCCATTAAATATGATTGAAAACTAATATAACCAATTGAATCAAATCAATTAATTTTGATTAGATTAATTTAATTTTCAGTCATAGTTCTATCAATTCTTTAAATTTTTTTCAATTTTAAAAATTTTAAAATCGAATTAATAAAATGTTTACTCTTAAACATATAAAATATAAAAATACGATAAAAAATACATAAATTATAGTACCTATAATAAAAAAGGATTTAAAAAGAAAATGGAATAAGAAATCGTGGCAGGGGTTAGATACTAGACACCGAGACGACCGAAGGTAATCTTCCTCGATGACCAAGACCACCCGCGAAGCATGTAACAAACAAAAGCAATTTTACGATACCCTACTGAATACGGTAATTCCTCCCTAACGAACCACTGAAGAGACCGGACTTTGGTTTAGGGGGTAACCAGGTTGACCAGCCTTAAACGAAGGAAAAAAACTCGGACTTTTAAACCCCGTTTTGAATTTATGACTTGAAATTCAGTTTCGGCTTTGATAAAAGTAAAAAAACAAAAAATAAATAAATTATTTGAATTCATTTGACTAGGTTTATGTAATAAATAAAGAAAATTAATATAATTTTTGTGTTTTATTTCAAACTCAATTATTTATATTTAAATTCGATAATGATCGAATTAAATTTAAATTTTTTAATTGAATTCGATAATTTATGAATATAATTGCTTGGTTTACACTCTATTTTGGTAAAACAAATCAAAGAGAGAATGAGAATAACGTAGGAAGTGAAGACAAAAATATTTAGATTTGAAAAAAGAAAAAGGATGGAAGGTGGGGAAGAGTTTTAGTTGCCCTATAAATCTCCAAGCCAAAGCAATGAATCTTCTCCAATATAATATAATAGAAAAGGAAAAAAAAAAAAAAGAAAAAGAAAAAGAAAAAGAAAGAAAGAAAGGGAGAGTGCTAGAATTTGAATGACTATGGTGTCTTTATCCAAAATCGATTTCATTTTTATTATTTGAACAAATTCTAAACGGTTCTTTTTTATTAAGATTGGATTTTAAAATCTTTAAAACAGAGCTTTGGGTAATGTTGTTTTAAGGTTGTAATTTAATAATTTGCTTAAATTATGATACTTTATAATTAAATATTCAAGAAACATCAAATTGAAGTTTTATTAATACTAGTAAATTAAAAAAAAAAAAAAAGAAAGAAAAGAAAAAGGGTCATTTTCAAAAAGTAATGGAAACACCCGCACAAACTTTGTTTCGTGCTTTGAAGAGCGTGGCTTCATAAATTAAAGAACAAAATCTTACCAAAATAATAATAATAATAATAATAATAGTAATAATAATAATAATAATAAAATGTTGTGTCGGAAAGTAATGCCCCTTAAATGTAATTTGGAGTCTATTAATTTGTTGAAGGTAGGGATATTCCTTTTCCATGGCAAGTGATTAAATTCAATTCTACTTTAAGGTAGGTAGAGACACCGTCTACTCTCTAACCATTAAAGCTGCATTGAAGTGGTCAATAAGAGAAGTACCGGTCAAGCCATTATCACTTGAAAGGTATAATAGCGTTTTAGTCGATTTTTTTATTTTTTCATTTTGGATAAAATTTAATTATTTAAGTCCGTTTGATTAAATTTATTTAATCAATAAGCAATGATTTTCATTCATATATTTATTTTAAAATTTAATTATTTATATTTTAATTTAAATTCAAGTTTGAATTAAAATTTTTTAAAAATATTAATTAAAAATTTTATATCTATACTATTACTAATGCTTTTAATTGAGTTTGTATTACAAATTAAGCGATAGAATATCTTTATTCAATTTGAATGAACACAAAATGAAAAGTATATATTTTATTTAATATAAAAAGTTTAAAAACCTTATATTAATTTTATTTTTAAAATGTACCATGGTTCAATTTAAAACACTGCATAATTTTTTTTTCCTTACATTTTTTTTTGTTTTTCACCCACTTTATAAAAGTATTTGAAATCTAATAATAAAATATATATTTAAAAAACTTATTTAAATTTAAAAAATTATTTAAATTAAATTTTATAAAATTTAAATTTAAATCACTCGATAATTTAAATTTAAGTCGAGTACTTTATTTTTTTAATTTTAAAGCAGTAACTTTTGAAATAGGTAATTCGTTGTACCCAAATCGTACATTTTATGACCCAAAACGCCGGAACCTTCCATTAATTGCATCGACAATGACAAGTCTTAAAGAGGAAATATCCTTTCAAGTTCGATTGATTAATGTTGTTGTGCTACATTGTCAACTTTCGTTTTCCCTCATTTTACATCGAAAAGTCTTGCCTCAATGAGTCAAGTCCCTTGGTGGAGTGAGTCAGCCTGTTGGATTCTTTTTTTATGTTTTTTTTTATTTATAATTTTGTTTAAGAACTCATAATTTTATTTACTACTTTTCTTTTTTTAAAAAATAATAATATAATTATAATTTTTTACACCTGCAGACAACGCAGGTATTATTTTAAGTGAAATTTGAAACTTAAAAATATGAAGTTTTTTGCTTTAAAAATCCAATAAGAAAGCTTATTGCTGGTGGCTTTCACTAATTCCCGCAGCCGAATACTGCTCCCGTAATCCGTCCGCCGCGTTTCCTGTATTCTCAACTCAATTGCAACTCAGTGACTCACTCACTCACCCGCTTAAAGTCTTACCCCACGACGCCGGAAACACCCGACCTGTTTTCCGCTTTCTTCCAAATGCAAAACCCTTACAACCATCGGAGGGGACGCCAAGGCCCACCGCCGACGATCGTTCCCTTACCCGGCCAGGTGTCGTTTCGTGTTATCTGCCACGCATCATCTATCGGTGGGGTCATCGGGAGCTCTGGCGCCGTTGTTTCTCAACTTCGCCGCGAGACTTCCTCTCGAATCCACTGCGAGGAATCGGTTCGCGGGTCGGATCACCGGGTTATATTGATAGTCGGGTCTGGATCGATCGAGAGACGGTTTAGTTTGGGTGAGGGGGAAGTATGTGACGTGTCGTGCGCTCAGGAAGCAATGATTAGGGTGTTCGAGCGTGTGTGGGAAGTGGAAGCGGAGAGAGAGTGGGGAAACGCTTGTGACGGGGAGGAAGAAGAAGCTTACTGTGGTGTGCTGGCTGATACGACACAGATTGGTGCCGTCGTGGGGAGAGGAGGGAAGAATATTGTGAGAATGAGAACAGAGAGTGGTGCTAAAATTAGGATTTTGCCGCCGCCGCAATGCGGAAGAAAAACCGATGAGTTAATTCAGGTAAGGGGTTACTTTTTTTTTTTATGTTTGTTTGGTTCTCAAGAAAATGATAAGAAAATCAAATAATAGTAACAATAGCATGCATGAAGTTCAAAGGTTCTAACCCCCCCTTTTTTTGTAGCTTTAAGTCTAAGTGGGCTTCCATATGTAGCCCCCCAAACAAAAAAAAAAAAAAAGGCTAAAGAAGGTAGGATATTGATGTTATATTAGCGGCGGAAGCCTTTGTAATGGTCTTGATGTTGTCTGAAATTGAAAAATTAGTGCTTATTGTGTTGGTACTTCCTTTGATACGTGGAATTGGAGGGGCATTTGAATGAAGAATATATGAATCATATTGACTATTTGGTAGAGAAAGATTAGCATTACAAATTATTCTTGGATATGATTAATATCACTTTTTTTGATTCATCTTAGTAATATGGCAGATAACTGGTGGCACTTTGGCTGTCAAGAAAGCGCTGGTTGCTGTATCCGCCTGTCTTCAAGCTTGCCAACCCTTGGAAAGGGAGCCAACACCTATGATTCCACCTACTGAGCAACCTTCGCACAGGACCTCCCCCGACTCACACGAAGAACTTTTTCCGCACCTTAGTTCGTTATTGCCACCTATGCTGGCAAATTCCGCGAGTGGTGTTTCAAATGCCACCTTTTCACCTTTGGTTGCTAATGGAGATTCCAAACTGGATTCAAATAGTTCAACAAAAGTTGTCTTTAGAATGCTCTGTTCCAATGTTGCTGCCGGGGCCATCATTGGTAAGAGGGGGGCCATAGTCAGAGCTTTGCAAAATCAAACTGGTGCTTCTATAATGTTTGAGTCTGCAGTAACCGACTATGGCGAGCGCGTTGTCACCATTTCTGCATTGGAGGTTAGTCTCAAAACTGATTCTGAGGTTTTACTAATGCCAGCAGTTTTTACCGATGCTCAACAGTCCACAATGTGTCTTGTTCAATCTTTTGCTCCTCTCTGTTTTTTTTTTTTTCCCTCTTGCTTGCAACATGCAGTCATACACAACAGCATTGCCTGTTTATACCTTCTTACTGAAAAGGGCTTTTGCTTATTACAGAACATTGAATCATGGCATTCTCCCACACAAAATGCCGTCGTTCTTGTATTTGCAAGATCCGTTGAGGCTGACATTGAAAAAGGACTTTCATCAGGCCTAAGTAAGTGCTCTGCTGTATCTTTTAGGCTTCTAGTCACTTCAGATCGAGTCAGCTGCTTGGAGGACAAAGAAGGTAGGGTACTTTCTGAGATTGTAGAAGTCACCGGTGCTGATGTACAATTATTGGTTGAGGAACTCTCATCGGACCATTCTCCTGAGAATGTTGTACAGGTGCAAATATCAACTTTTTTTAGCAATATGCTGTTTAAGTTTATTGCCAACTGAGTTCCCATTATTGTTTGTGTCAAAAAGAATTAGATGCTTAGATAATGTGATTCAATTTTGTTGATGATGCGAAATATATTACACAATTTTAGTATAATTCACATTTTCATTTAGAGACATGATTTTTTTTTAATACGAGAAGAATTTTTCTTAGCTCCATAGGCAATTTCCCTCTTTTAGTTTACAATACAAATTCCCACTTCTTCCATCTTTTTGGCGATATATATCAATAGCAAATCTTCATTTGACGATTTGACTTTTAGAATCATGGAAAATTTCATTGTGTTTTGACTCAAGTTGTCAATAGCTTGAGGATGATTCAAATTAGTGGCTTTTATCCTGAATGCTGCAACACACCATGTTTTCATGACTCATGAGTCATGATAGGTGATTCCTTGGTGCCAGGGCTTTTTCAGGCAATTGAATAAATTTCGGTTTCTGTTTGTTACTTAAGTGATGAACTTTTGGGTGCCAACCTGATAATCAATTTTGTCTTGAAGGAGGTTTCATTGTTGTTTCACTTTTATTTTACAGATTACTGGTGACTATAAAAGCGTGCAGACTGCTATCCTTCAAGTAACTAGTAGACTAAGAGATAATCTCTTGCCACCCGAAGTGCTGAATGAAGTTAGAGTGAGGAACAGCTATGGGGAAGTAAGGGAGACAGGTCCATCTCAAGTGCACCAAGCAACAAGCTTAGCATTAGATAGTGATAATGTACCAAATTTAGCTCAAAGAATACACTCAGGGCACTCAGAGAATACTTCTGGGCCTCAACCAGTAAAACTGCAGTCACAACAGGTAAAAACTCTTCCCATTTTGTTTCCTTTTCCTCTTGAAATATTGCTTTCACTAATTTTATAGGAATGCGTGCAAGGATCTCAATGCTTGGCTGGTTTAGTTGCAGACTGCAGGAAATGGTCATACGGTTGCCGTCCAAGGTGTTCATCATAACTCAACTACCTTTAGAGGGAGTTTAGACCTTGAGAAGTCGCTGGATTTTCTACTTCCATGTGATGTGCTCAATGAAGTGGGCGGCAGGAGCCCCTACAAGGATAGGAGTGAGACTACTTTCTCCGGTTTGCTTCAATCTTTAGATGTGTCTCTTGCTTCTGATGAAGAGAATGCTTTAACAAGAGCAATGGGTAAAATTGAACTCTTTGATAGCGTAGGCGGTCCGTCGAAATCTCAGCTTTTAGAGGTGAAAGATGTTTATTTATTCTTGTGTGGGTTTCTTTGTTGCTTACATTACCTTAATAGTCCTAGGATATTAATTCTGTCAAAGGATCTAAAGCGTTTAGGGCTGCCTGTGATTGCAGACCGTGAGAAGAAGACATGGGCTGGCCAATGCAGATGGTAAAGGGGTTCTAGATCTTGAAAGGTCAGTATTACATAACAATAGCATTAAAGCTGTATTTTTTTTTCCTTGCTCTCAATTTTCCAAGTTAAGTAAGGAAAGTGTTTTACACGTATATCTTTATGGTTATGGAAGATTAAAATTTTGGTGATCAAAGTATGTGCACTATGTGGTTTATTAAAGCTTTTGCCCTGAGCCCATGAGTAATATTTTGAGATAGTAGGCCATGGTTGCATACCCATTTTTGGAGATGGGTTCATCACACACTTTGATTATAGCGAACCCATTTCCCTTCAAATCTAATAATACTTCCCCAACTAAAGGGTATTTTGATTTGAGACTCCAAGAAATATTGCCTTCTTGTTAATCTGTGGTTTCTTTTAGTTATCATAATGTTTGATACTATCTGACTTATTCTTGTCTGTTGAGTGATTGAATATGAGTGCAACTACCTTTGTTGCAAATATATCTGCTACAAAAAATTAATCTGATTTTTAGTTTCTCATTTCTGCAGCTGTAAAAAATCCACTATTGTGAAAAATACGAGTGTAGAGATTGTAGTTCATGAAGATGCTTTTGGCTCTATCTACGGCAAAAATGGCTGCAACCTTGCTCGTCTCAAAGAGGTAAATCATCATTTACACTAAAAAAAAAGAAAAACTGATCTCTGAGCCTCCTGTATTGTCGTCCGACCTGAATTATCTATGATGTTTTGCTAATAAATTTATGCGTGGTACTGCAAAATCAGATCTCAGGTGCAAAAGTTGAAGTTCGTGATCCTTGTCCTGGTGAAAGTGAAGGGATCTTATTTATATCAGGGACTCCAGATCAAACCCTGGTAGCACAAAGCTTGCTTCAAGCCTTCGTCCAAGCCTACCAATTATCAACGTAACCAGATAATCGATCTCTCACCTTCTGCAAATCACATTAATGGCGTGGGAGATAACTGAATTTTATTGCTTTGCTAGAATCGATGTTCATCTATCCATCTCCAGGCCAAGATCAACTACTTATCGGCTTCTCACACGGCTATCATAGTTCCACATAGAATCCACTTAGGAAAAATACGTGTATAGGAGAGTGACTTTTGATATGAAACTGGTAAATTTTAACAACTTAGCAAATGTATTTAAACAAAACGAGGTAGTTCTGGGAAATTAAGGAAGAATTTGTCTTTCTTTTAGTTTGAATATGTAGTTAAAATGCAATTTTTGAGTAAAACTAGCTCCTCCCAGGATTGGCCATTTGACCTCGTCTCTCCTCAATTTTGGCCTGAAGAAGTTTGAACTGTTTCTTCATAATGCTATAGCTACTGTTTTCATGCAGGAACCTGAATATATATAACCTTAATTTGGCTGCAACTTGCATTAATTCCTTGTTTGATTCATTCGTTTGATATTTTCTTCACTTTAACGCCTTGTTTATTGGTATATATTTTTAACTTAAATGGCCTAATAAACACATTTCTTTCTACCCCTTCTTACCGAGAAAAAGTCAGGAACATATCACCTACAATTAGCTATACTAGGATTTTACAATTAGTTAATTTTAACTAAAAAATAATTGACGTGTGGATAACAATTAGCTCAAAACTTCTCTAACACTAAAGCCATCAAAAGAGGCTTTCAATATTCTTTTCTTCCGTTACTCGACACTGCATGATGAAGAAAACTTTAGCCTCCCATCAAAGCAACCCGATCCCTTTAATGATCATATCAGATTCTCCGTTCCTACATTTGGGTGAAGGGTACCTTAAATTTGGCAGCATTTTTAACGCTCCAACACTACTCTATGAATTTTTGATCTCTTTTTGTATTAATCTTAAATGGAGAATAAAGAGGAACTTGGGAGTTTATCAGAAGATGGTTTTGGAGGGAGTTTTTGCCTGATTATTACACATTTTAGATCGTTTTCAAGGCGTTCATTGAGCTGGGTTTTGAATAGCCTATTTCAGGCATTTAAGACTACGATATGATCAAGGAGGGATCAAGTCTAATAAGCAAAAAATTTGCAAGTTTATTGATTTGATGTGGGAATTTCGGAGGATTTAAGTAATGGTAAGTTGATTTATGGACCTTATCATTAGATAGGGGGTTTGAATCTGCTGTTACTATGTACTCTAAATGTGGTTTGGTTACTTAGTCCAAATTCTTTTACATTATCTTGGCGTTCTTCATAGGTGCTCAAGCAGCCTTCCAGATGGGATTGGTCCGATCCGAACTCAATAGAGATATTTGAAACATTAGATGAATTGATTGAGAAGGTGAGAATTTTGGGTTATTTAGATGAGGATAAGAAGGAAAGATCTGTGTGTTATCATGTAAGAAACTTGCCCATTGCTTTTGTTTCGTTGCAGACTAGTAACTGGAGCTAGCAATAGGAGTATCCAGGATTTTTAAAAGCTTAAAAGAGAAAAAAAATTGCTGGAGATGCTAAAAGATTCATATCCTATATCCATTTCTGAATAAATATTTTGATATAATTATCAAACATGAACACTTTAAAGAAAATAAAAAATCCGAATAGCATAGCTTTGCATTACAACAATGAAGAGGCGGACTTCATTGGAATTTCTCTAGAGTATTACCAAAGTTCAAGATAATGGGAGTTGGAAGAGGAAAACAGAAGAGGTACTGTATTATTAATGCTGTTATGATGGAGACAGCCGCCTAACATATGAAGAGACCACTTCACTCGAGAGATAGAACTAATCTTTCTGCAGGTTATTGATGAGGTAATTTATGATAGAACTAATCCTGCAACATGTCTTAAAAGGGGGAAAAAAAAAAGATAACTTATGATGTCAAAAGATTGGAGTGAAATTCTTTACCATCCTTTAAAAAAAATTTAAAATGAAGTCCAATTGATGTTAAGAGTGAACTAAAGCCTCCCTTTGTATGTTTTAGTATAGATTGTCATATGCCTTTCAAGTGCAACAGCGGCTAAGCTAAAGCTCATTGATTCATTGTTGTAAATGTTGGGATTTTAACTTCTAGTCTACTGAATATCATTTTTTAAAAATGATTAAATGAATCAATTAAATTAAATTTTAATTTTTTTACTGTCCAATCTGCATTATGGCTCATTGAGCGTGTTGGATGACAGTTTGACAGGTTCATCTACCAATTAAAAGTCATCTCCACTAAACAAAGCCTTATAACTCCAGGTGAAAATTTCTGTTGGCAAGTGATTATCCACGTTGGTTATTTATCAAGGGTGAGACAGTTTTGAGAATCCGCTTAAATTAACACGCTTGTGAATTGCTATTACATTATGCTTACAGGAAACTTTTGGACACTTTCAGGTGCAAGTTGGATGTTTTCAATCTGCCAAATTCATTTGGCTGACATTTGAACAGGAACATGAAAGATGAAACTGAGTAAAACAACAAAGTAACTGCCTCCTGTTTCTTTTTTTTTTTTTTTTGGCGGGGGGGTGGTGGATGGGGGATTGTTATCTTCATCTACTGCCAAACTCTTTCTTTCATGTGATGATTCACAGTTCATTGCAACAAAACCAAAAGAAATACAATAATTGGACTGTCGTTTGACTCGTTCATTTGTGATATCAGGAGTTCTGACCTTCTATATCAACAACACAGATATAAATATTTTAAGTTAGACTTGTATAATTTCCCTAAGCCTTGAAATTGAAATTCGGATCTAACTTTGGTTTGCACCCTAGGTGAGCTTTCCATCACATTTTCTTTAGTACGAGGCTGCAACCTTCCATCATGTTTTCTTTGGTACGATGAGGCTGCAACCTAACAATAGGGAAAAGGGGTTTTCCATCATATTTAATGTGCCTGATAATTTGTCGTCAAATTTTGTTTCGATTATTCCCAGTGCTAGATTCTGATGTTTTATTCGTGCTTTACTTGAACTGCAGGGCTTCTTTTGGCCTTCCTAACATAGATAGGACCGTTACAGAGATATGCCTTGAGGAAAGTCCTGCTTCTTCTATCTGATCTTGGGGTGATCCATGATCAATGTATCTATCAGGAAGCACCATTGCTCTAAACTGCAGACAGCTCTAAAACTAATTAGATATGAAAGGAACAAAAATGGAAAATGAAAAAGGTAAAATTTCCGAAAAAAGAAGCTAGAAATTATATACCTTGAGAGGTCCATCCAAGACACCAGTCAAGCTCAAGAAATGTGATACATGTGATCCAAAACCTCCAATTGAACCCTCTTCTACAGTTACAAGAATCTCATGCTCATTTGCTAATTGCTTGATGAGATCTCTATCTAGAGGCTTGCAAAATCTTGCATCAGCTACTGTTACATAAATGTCTTGAGATCTGAGCTTGTGTGCTGCTTCAATGCATTGTTGAAGTATGGAACCATATCCCAAAATAGCTACCCTATCGCCTTCCATAATAATTCTTCCTTTCCCAATCTGTTCAACCGTTAAAGATGAAAATGTTAATCAGTTTGTATGCTCGGTGCTAATCTGTTTGGATTTTTGGATAGCCAGAAATTGATTGTCCTGACCTCGAGAGGAGTTCCTCTGCAATTAGGTGGAAGACCTACTCCAGTGCCATTTCCCCTGGGGAACCGGAAGCAGCTGGGTCTGTCATCGATGGCTGCTGCCGTTGCAACCATATGCATAAGCTCAGCCTCATCGGATGGTGCCATTACCACCATGTTGGGCAAGCAAGCCATGTATGTGATATCAAATGCCCCACAGTGGGTAGGTCCATCTGCTCCAACCAAACCAGCTCGATCCATTGCAAAGCGGACAGGTAATTTTTGAAGATCCACATCATGCACCACCTGCCATTGGAGTAATATTTTCCAACAAAAGTGACAATCAGGAAAAAGTTATTAATCAGAGAATATATTTAGAGGGAAATCTGATCCAATCCAATGTAGTCTGTCCATTTTTGTGATCAGACCTGATCATATCCTCGTTGCAAGAATGATGAGTAGATAGCACAGAATGGCTTGAGACCCTCGGTGGCTAAACCGGCAGCAAAAGTAACTGCGTGTTGCTCGGCAATCCCCACATCAAAGCAGCGGTCTGGGAACCTTTTCTGGAAGAAATTGAGACCAGTTCCCCCACCCATAGCTGCATGGATGGCTACAATCTTGTCATCAGCCTCGGCTTCTTTGATGAGCGACTCAGCAAAGTACTGTGTATATGACAGTATAGACGATTTTGACTTAAATTGCTTGCCTGTTTTTGGGTCAAATCTTACAACACCTGAGAGCGGATAGAGTAATAATGACCATTCGGAATTTGACAAGTCATAATATCATAATGGATTACGATTTAAGAGTTGCAATGATACCATGCATTTTATCAGCTGCTGCCTCAGCTGGGGGATAACCCTTTCCTTTCTCTGTCACGATGTGAATTAGGACCGGCCCTGGGGCAGGCATGGCTTTCACTTTCTTAAACAAAGCTACTAAATCTTCAATACTGTGTCCATCAACCGGACCAATGTAATACAGCCCTAGTTCTTCAAAGAGGGTGGAGCCAGAAGCACTTATCATTCCTCTTGCATACTCATCTACCTTTGCTGCAATTTCATGTGCTTGTCCGCCAAGTTGCTTAGCAAGGCCCTTCAACATAAGTAGTATTCCCAGTCAGATTTCTGTTTATACAAAGATGGGAGATGAATAATCGGAACGGTAAGCTAGAATAAATGAAAGCTTAGAGATTAACTTTTGCCGTTTCGCGAAGTTTGCGGAACTCGGTGCTTGCTTGAATCTTGGTTAAAGCCCTGCTAAGAGCTCCAACAGGTGTAGCAGGACCATGTAAAGTTGCAGTCGGTAGAGATACTTGTTTATTGTCGTTCAATACGACAATTAGGTTCGAATCAAGGAATCCTGCATTATTCATGGCCTCGTATGCGAGTCCCGCAGTCATGGCTCCATCTCCAATAACTGAAATCACATTGTTCTTCTTCTTCAGAAGATCTCTTGCCACTGCCATACCTACAAAACTCTAATGTTTAGTTATATTCGGAAGTTCTCGGTTATATATTTTTACGAAGTTTTTTTTTTTTTTTTTCCAAACAGATACCAAGTCCAGCTGATATGCTTGTAGAACTATGTCCAACACCGAAAGCATCGTAAACACTCTCATCCCTTTTAGGGAACCCTGCAAGCCCTGAAGTTTTTCTTATGGTGTGCATCCTGGACCTTCTTCCTGTCAGGATTTTATGAGGGTATGCCTGCAATTTTTGTTGCTTTCAGATCCAATATCTTCAAATTCATTTTAAAGCGGCATTTAAATCTGCGGAAAAAAAAAACAATTTGGCCCGATTCTCTCACCTGATGGCCAACATCCCATATTATTTTATCTTCTGGTGTGTCGAACACATGGTGCAAAGCTATTGTCAGCTCCACGACTCCCAAGCTTGAGCTCAGATGCCCTCCGGTCTGTGATACTGTGTGCACAATATCAGCTCTAATCTCTGCCGCCAGTTGCTCAAGTTCCTAAAAACACCCAAAAAAAAAATAGAAGAAATTTTAGCAAAACAATCATAAGAGATGAAGAATCCCATTAAAAGATTAAACACAGAGAGAGAGAGAGAGAAAGAGAGGATCCAATGATGTTTATGTAGTTTTACTTTACTTTACCCTTGTTGATAAATTCTTCATATGAACAGGGTAATTGATGGTGTCCAACAATGGCGTAGCCGGTTTCTTCCCGGAGAAATCGATATTCCAGGAGCCATCATTTTCTTTCCTTATATTCATCTTGCATGCCTCACCGTCTTCCCAGTTTCCAGCAGAGGCTTTAAGACAGAACTGCTTAAAAAAAAAAACACACAACAAGCAACCACCATTTTGCACCATCCATAAGAGCACTAAAAAAATAAAAAGGAAAAAAACCCACATCATAGATGCCAAAACCAGAAAATTTTGAACATAAATCAAAGTAGAAAATCGAAAATAAAATGAAAAAACATCTAAAATTTTAAATGAAAAAAAAAAAAAAAACAGACAGAACATGGCAGGGACTATAAATATGATGGTAAAGAAAACTAAACAATAGATTCACTAACATGTTTTTTGCAACAAAGGTTTGGTCTTGTCAGTTTGAGAAATGGAAACGGGGATTGGTTTGGTCGAATCAAAGAGCCAGAAACCGCCATTTTTTTTATCAAATTCTTTTTGAGAGAAATGAGTAGACAAAGAGAGCTTAATATAGACGGAGCCAGGAATCAAGTTAACAGTGTTGAAGCGTGAGAAAGACTGAGAGAGAGAGAGAGAGAGGAAAAGTGGGGTAAATGATTACGTCTAACAAGTGTCCGGACAGCCAAAAATATTTATTGTCACTAGCCACCAGAGATTATTATTATTAGTATTATTTATTTTTTTCTATTTTTTTTCAACTTTTAAGATGACGTATTAATTTATATAACTACATCGAATTTATATATTTTTTATATATTATAATTTTATTTAAAATATTATGTTTTTATTTTATAATTTATTTATATTCAAAGTTGCTACGTTTAATTTCTTCGAAGAATAATAGTCATTCGCCGACTTCATGGCATTAATGGCATCATAACTGCATGTCCTACGATAAGAAATAGTGAAAAAAAAATTAAAAAATAATTATTGCACCTTAATTGGTGTTTATAAATACACGTATTGTTAAATAAATTATATTTTTTCAAAAATATTTTGGTTTTTGAGATTTTTTTTATTGCTTTTTATTTTGTTATTTTCAGTGGCGGTTCAGAGAATATAATAGAGCATCCATTTCTTACCATTTTTAAGTTGAGTGTTAAATAAATTTTTTAAAAATATATAAGTTTTTTAATAATTTTTATAAAATTATAATATAATTTTAAATTTTTAAAATATCATTTAATTTTATTATATATTTTAAAGAGTGTAGGAATAATTTTTTATTTTATTTTAATTAATGAGATATAATAGTATGAATGTGGTTAATTAACGTTAATAACAATGCTAATAATGATTCCAAGTTGAGATTAAGAATTTTGATGTGACATTACTTAATAATATAAATTATGAAAGGATGATAAAATTGCAAAAATAAAATA
>JAQSVH010000004.1:5570562-5585787 GCA_029448705.1 Adansonia digitata
TTCTCTCCATTCTGTTCTAAACTCTCTAATCCATTCTTTCTACTCTATCTAATCCATTCTTTACCTAGAATTCAACAAAGGAGTGAGGCTGATGGATAAGGTAAAGTGACCAAACCAAAGTTAAAACTTGTCCAATTCCTGCAACGCCTAAGGATGCATAACAATGGCAACGATTGCCACCCACACGACCTATGAAAAGGCCCCTTCCACAAACCAAACAGCATAAGGGCTCTAACCTAATTCCACTGCTGCTACCTGTACAATCAACATCGACTCTACAGAAGCAAAAGCTACTTACACTCAGGTAAATGATGCAATTTAGATCAATATGATCAGAAGCTAATTGATTTGAACCCAAAGTTTAACTTTTCACTATTTGTTCACATATTGGTTACTTAATTCAAAAATATGCACAATATCTTGTCACTGGTTGTGCTTCAAAAGATACAGAAGCAGTTTGTTAACCGAAACAGGATGGGGGAAATTCTAAGTAGAACGAAAGAAAGCAAGGGACAGAGAGCGCACCATAACTATATGGAACTGGTAAGGTATTTAGAAGATGAATATAAAGGAAATATTTCTACCAGCTTTTTTCCTTAACCTACCCAACTCAGGACTAATTCTCCCCAAATAAAGCTACGAGGTTCTATATTTGTAATTGCCATCCAGAAGAGTAGACATGAAAATGCCATACCAATACTTGACCTCCTCATTGCGAAGCCTAATTCAACCAGAATGACCACACAAGGAAGATAAACTATCCCTGGCAACATATATGGTGCAATTCACTCCTCTAGAATGTTTACAATGGTAAGTTTAACAACCAAAAAATAGAAGGCTCCTAAAAAGTAAAGCATACATTGTTTCCATGAACAATATTTAAGACGCCATCGGGTAGACCAGCCTCCTTTACCAATGCTGCAAGGATCATTGAAGCTCCTGGAGGAGGAAAAGAAAAAGGTTTCGACAACATTAACATACTTGACAAAACAAGAAACATAGATGTTCACATATAAATGAATTCAACAAGATTACAGTGATTGCACATTTTAATGCAATATACAGTAAATGCTTAAATGATATTGGAGTCACTCAATAAGATATAGGTATTACCATCGAATACTGTCTAGGCACAAGATTGATCAATCATTGGTATATCTACACAATTCTTTTTCTTTTTTTTTTTGGGGGGGGGTTTAAGGAGCATTTCTAGTCAATAATATCATTCCACTTAAAACTATTCATAGCTGATAAAAAGAAAAATAACAAGGGTTAGGATTGTAGATTTTACTTGTTCACTTGATATATAAATACATGAAGAAACCTTCAACCTTTAAATAAGATGGTGATTACTTCATTTGTTAATTAGGAAAATATACTAAAATCATGCTGGTCAGAAAATTAAGTTTCAAGTTCCAAAGCCCCATTTAAAACAGGAAAAAAAATCAGACTAGAAAGAAAAGGTTCACCTGGATTTTTCTCGCATGGTTTAAGAACAAATGTATTGCCGCAAGTAACCGCAATAGGAAACATCTGCAAAAGATACAAAAATGTCACAAGGAAACAATGAGAGCAACAAAGTAAGTTTCATGATTGGAATAGGAAGAGCTTAAAGAAACTAGACAAGCTACAATGCACAGTAAAGAAGAGGCCACTGGAGAATTATCAAATCAGCCCATCTCAGACTCTGAGTCACTCTATCAAGGTAGGAGAATGATGAAAAATGCATAAGATAACCAAGCAGATGATGAACACAAAAAGGGGAAGCATGAAAATGTTCAGAAGCTTACAACAGCCAATATCCAGGCAAGATAAGGATGAAGAACCAAACTCACGAAAAGAAACAAGGAGCAGGCAAACATACCCACAACGGAATCATGGCAGGAAAGTTAGAGGGACATATCCCAGCACAAACACCGAGTGGTTCTCTAATGCAGAATGTATCAATTCCGCTAGAAGCATTTGGGACAAATTCCCCCATTTGCAGAGTGGTCACTCCACAAGCGTGTTCAACAACCTCTACAAGCAGAAGAATAAAGCAACAAACAAAATCAAATGCCCTGTTACCAATCTTTTAAAATTGTGGAACAAAATTAATAGAACATCAGCAAAGGCTACCTAAACCATGCAACACATCACCATGGGCATTCTTTAATGTCCTGCCCTGTTCCATTGTAATATTCATTGCGAGCTTATCCTGGAGAGAACAGGGAATAACCAAAGATTGTGCAAATGAAAATTAATTAAGTTGAAAAAATATATTAATGAACAATAACAACAAATTCTGTTACTACAATATTTCTGTGGATGAGCTCCTGGAGCTTGAACATGATGCGCTGGCGAGTCGTAACTGGTGTATTCTTCCAAGAGGGAAATGCTTGCTTGGCTGCATTTACTGCACCTTTAAATTCTTCATAGGTAGTTGAAGGAACTTGAGAAACAACCTCTTGTGTTGCCTAATTAAAAAGTCTTTGATAAAAAAATAGCATCAAAGAGGATAAGAAACAGGAAAATGACGAATTTAGCTCATGCACTTACAGGATTTATTACGTCAATGACCATGGACCCCACCGAATCCACAAATTTCCCTCCAATAAAATTAGGAACTTTTACCTGTAGAAATCCCAGAATGATTATAGATGATAGACTTGAATACATCACCACATATGGAAACACACCAACAGGCGCATGCTAAAATATACAGAGCACAAGAAACCAAAATAGTAAAGAAAAATGTCATAAACCACTTGTTCTTTCGCATCAAAACTCACCGGTTGGTTGTTTTGCTTTAAAAACTCTCCTTTGGAACTGCCATCAGAGTTTACAGGAACAGATCTGTTAGGCCTCCATGATTTAAAATTTCTCTCTGCGATAAAACATTACTAACATAAAGAAGAATGTCTAGAAATGAAAAATACACTAATTTTCAAGATTATGTTCTCTGAGTGGGAGCGGAAATAGATTTATCATTTAAAATCTTACTTGTCCCTATAGAATGTAAATAATCTTTACAATAGAACATGCTCCCTCAAACCCATTCAACTTCAATAGACATGCTTGTCAATCCACTCTGCAACTTTGATTCTTTCCACTTTGACTCCATATCTGAAGTCTTTTAAGCTACAATTAGCATAGATCCTAGAACCAGATAAATAATAGAATTGAACTGCCACTAGAATTTGACAAACTTCAGTCCAAAAATTAGCAAGTTATATGATTAATATGTAGTTACAAAATCCATAAACTGTAGAATCTATGAAGAAAATGAAAAACGACCCATCTTCCTCCTACTCGAATCATGAAAAAGCTGCCTGGTATTATCAGACATTTTAATGATAAACTGCAAAGCAATCAATATCAACCCAGCTATGATCAAGCAGAACCAGAGAGGCCAGGTTAAAGTAGAGATTCTACAGCTTAGATCAATTTAAATAGAAGTCTAAAATAGTAAAAAAAAAATAATAGGAGACTAACCTGATAAATTTCCTTGACGAATCTTAGCTTTAAGGTTGTATAAATGCCTTGGAGTTGACTGCAACTCTGGATTATTTTGTTTCAGAGTCTTGAGCACTTGACGTGGTTTTATACCAGCTTCAGTCATTAATTTTATTTGTCTAATTTCATCCTCGGTAAAACGACGACTATAAGGATGCTCTGACATGTCTTTTAAAGGCTCATGGTTATGTTCCCCATTTTTAATGGTAAGAATCCAGGAATCATCTTCCTTTTTCCCTATAGCTTCAAAAGGACAATTTATAAGTCTTGAGCATGCTTTCCTTTTGCGTTTACTTTCATCAATCTTACGCCTATTGCGATAAATGCCTCCTCTGTCGCATCCAAGGATGACCCTTCTGTCCTTCCTGGACTTCTTAATAGTCACTACATATCCTTGGCTAGCCCCAAAATCCCGCACATGTTTAATGAGCTCCTCACGATCTTGGAAAATTCCAGGAGGTGGAGGAAGCATCCTTTTCTGTCCACTAAACTCTGCCGGAGTTTGGGTGCCCATGACAAATAACAGGAAGGAAAATCCCTAGAACCAATTTAAAGCAAAAGGTCAAGAATTTAGGTGACAAGTAGTGCAGAAAAACATGGCAGATACCAAGACTTAAAAAAATTTATGAAAAATTAAAAATACGTAGTTCCTTTACCCTTCTTTGCTTCAACGATGTGGTAACAGGAGAAACTTAGGTATACACTCTTCTGGACCACCTAGTGGAGACACTTTTTGCCAATCAATTCATATTGAATCCAATATTGCGTATAAACACCTTGAAACATACATAATACCATAAGTTGTCCATTTAGTGTAGAGGCAACATCAAAGTCCAGCCTTGAAAAAAAATTATTTCCAGACCAGCCAAAACCAATGTAGTAGTACAACAAAGCCAGCACGAAACTTTAGGAAGGAGGGCAATTTTTTTTTTTTTTTTCAAAAACGGATCCAATTTTGTAAATGTTTGGCAAATAACATCCCAAACATCACAAGGTGAAAAGGAATTCCATCATTTTGCTTTTCAAAAACATCATGCCTCACAACTCAGTGTATAGTATATTTCCACTGTTATACGCATGTATCAAGAGTCTTCTTTTTCTGACTATGCTTCTCAACCAAGGAGGAGGAACCTAAACAAACCTGGAGCTAAACCAATACTAAAGCTAAAAAGAATCACAATTCACATATTTTGCCTTTGTTATGGTAAAATCAAAATTCCTCAACCTTTCTCAAACACTACCAAGAAGAAAAATAACAATCTATATTCACCCCAAAATTAAAGTTCACAGAATAACATGAAGGAAAACAAAGACCCAATGTGTATAAGTTACAAACAAACAGGAAGCAAATATCTCAACCCAAGGTGGGAATTCAACTAAAAAAAACAAAACAAAACAAAATAAACAAAATTTTATAATTTAAAGTTACTTACTAGTTGAAAGATCACTCTGGAAATTCTTATCCACCGAAGTAAAATTTGCAGTTAGCAAACCCCTCAAAATCTAGAACAAGTAAATTAAGTAAGAAATTATAAACGAAAAAAAGAACTCGATTAATGAAGTAAATTATAACAAATGTATAAAGAGAATGATCTGATTAAAAAATAATATAAAAACCAAAAACAAAAGAATTAATAAAAAAAATGCAGCAACCAATGATTGGAGAAATATATTAAAATACTAAATGAGCTTACTTTTTTTTTTTTTTGAAAAAGGAATGGGAGGAAACCCCTTAATAATTTGAGAGACAGTGTGGGAAAGTGAAAGAGAGAAAAAGAAAATTTGAAGGCTCTGGGCTTTTGCGTTGCGGTGGTGAGAGATGAAAAGATCGGGACGGCCCCCTTCTCCCCCTTTACTTGCTCCGATGTTCGAACATAGTTAGTGTTCGTGGACTTTCACGAATTTGATATTCACGCGCACCTTTAGCGTCTGGGCTTTTGCATGATTTTGAGTAGACTATGATTAAACCATCCATGAGCCAGACCGGGCCTTATAAGATTTAAAGTCGAGTTTATATAAGATATTAACACTTATTTATTCGATGAAATAAATATTTTATTACAGACTTATTCAGCACACTGCAGTAATGTAATTGGTTGGTTCGTATAATAGTTAATTATGATTTTATTTTATGAAATCTTAGAATAATCATTTAGTGTCACACTCATTGGATGGCTATTTTGATTTTAGACGAAATAATAAATTGTTTTAGGGGATTCGAATCCCTTTTATCGAATATTTGAATCCTATAGTGTTCTATTCTACTGGACTAAACTACTACTATAATTATATTATTTCAGCTCTACTCTGTTCCATTTTATTCTTAAATAATAGATATTTTATTACAGCTCTATTCCGTTTCAATAAATCAAACGTACCGTAAGAAATTTTATATGACTATGCTCAAAATATAGAAAAAAATTTATACCAAAACCTGATCCGACCATTATTATACTATCCAAATTTGTACAAGCTCATAAAAGATTTTATGCAGAAAAATCGATTTTTCTTTAAAAGTATCTATTTTTGAAAAAAATTATCAATCCTTATGAAAAATTGATTCTTCTCAAAATTTTATATAATTATTAGTAAAACATATACAGATGGCTCGAGCCAAGATTAGATAAATAAATAAAATTTTGTTTTCAAAAATTGACTTTTTTTTGCTTAAATTTATTTTTATGTTTAATATTTTATTCAAATATTTTTAAATATAAGGTAAACCTTTAAATTTTAACAAATAAATAGATCTAATTCATTTCATTTGTATTTTTTTTCTTTTGTCAAACTATTTGAATTTTGAAAAGTTAAACTTCCATTAAGTATTATTAATATAATATATATGATATTTAAATTGCATTTGGAGAATTAAATCGAAGATTGTTAAATTATAACAAATAAAATTTAATTATGTTTTCATGTGTTTTTATATAAATTTAACTAAATATGTCATTTTTTTAATATTGATTTTTTTCATTTACAATTAAATTGACACTTGATAATATTTTATTTAATATTTTATTTAAATGCTTTTTGATTTTAAAAATATTTATACTTTTAATATATTTTATTTGATATGAGTAATTTAAACTTCTCAAGTGACTGTTTTAGTAAAATGAATACATAATTAATATATTTTTTCTTTTTTAAATATTTTTTTTATTAATAATGAATGGCTGCATATTAATATTCATGTTATCAAAAAATATATTAATATTTAGGTTATCATATTATTCCTTCTCAAATATGATTCAAGTATTAATGACAAAGATTATTATTTATATTGTATTTGTTCATATTTATTTACAAGACTACATGTAAATATATATTATATTTGTAGGATAGTGTAGAACAAATATAAGATTTAAGTTATTGTTCACTACATTTATATATCAATTAATACTAATTGAATATTTTATTTTTATTCACATTATTCATATTATTTTTTATATATTTTTCTTATTTATTCGCCATTTTCAATAAAACAATATTTATTTACTTACATAGTAAAAAACTTTACTATTGAAATTTTTTCAAAAATTATTTTCATTATATTTTTCTATTATTTGCTCCAACTAGACACGTAAATAGGAAGAGCCGCCCGGTCGGCATGACTTTTTGAACTAGGGTCTATGTTTTTTATTCGGTGACTTGAATTACTATTTAAATTTAACTATTATTAATAAAAATTAATATTATTTTAAATAATAAAATGAGTTTTTAAGTTGATTTTTTTGATTAAAAATTTTAATTGAAAGTAAGAGTGTAAACAAAATACTTATATTTACAAGCTTTTTTAATTCAGTTTGAAAAAATAAAATTAGATCCATCGTTATGAATGAAATTCAAATATTCTAATGTTTAATTCGAGTAATTTATAAATCTAATCAAACCTTTTTTTTATTTATTTTCAACTAGTATTGGGAAAATCTCAAATCAAACTTGGATATGACTATAAGTAATTGAGTCTGAAGCAAAATATAAAAGTCAAACTCATCTTTTTACTAGATACATAAATCTAATTGAGCTTAATCGAATAATTTGACTTTTATCTTAAATGAAACTTAAACTTTAAAAGTAAAAATTGATCAAATTGAAATTAAAATTTAAACCACAAAATTTGAGTTGGATTTAAATTTTTTCATGCTTAAACTCAATTTGACTTAATTACGTCGTATTCCAATTTTAAAATCTCAAAGGGGGCAATTACCCCATTATAATTTTACTCCAAAGTTATTTTTCATCAAGTTTAGCAGATTTTTTTTTTCATTTTATTTTCAAAAAATCCCAACCATACATATAATTCAGCCATATCATTTATTCATTTAAGAAATAATATAAACTTTGAATTTATTTCCATTTCTTGGTAGTTTATTAAACTTGAGAAAGATTTATAAACTTAATTTCACTTAAAAGATTGATGATATTTTCAACCCAAAAAAAATGTATTTTACATTGAAATTAACCAAAAAAAAAAAATAAGCTACATATACGAGAAATAATATTTAACATGCTTTAATTTTAATTGTCTACACCCACATACCGAAAAGAAAAAATTACAATAGACATAGAGATTATAAAAAATAAAAACATTCATTAGACAAATTCTAAATCGAAGTCTCGAAACAAATTTAGTCTTCATTCTCGTTAGTCTCAAAACTTATTTTTTTATTTCTTCCTTGTATCTTAATAGATCTATAAATTCTGATTCGAATTTGAAAAAACTCAATTAATCTGTTCAAATCCAAACCCTAAGATAATTTTATTAGAAAAAAGCCAACATCCTTAAATCGACTAACTCAAACCTGAAATAACCTAAATTCAAAGTGACTCAAATATGATAAACTCAAATGGTAAATCCAATTGATCATATTCTGAAATGACTTGCAGCTAAAGTGATCTAAAACCAAAATCCAAATTCAAAAATGGCTTGAAAATTTTAAAACCCTATACGACTCAACTCAAATTAACTCAATCATAAATCAATGGGATCTTCTTTTACACATATATATAGAGAGAGAGAGAGAGAAAGAAAGGGGGGCTAATCTTATTATTTAATCTGTTCGTCACCATGAACTCGTGTCACTCGAAGACTTCTGTTTATTTTCCATTTTTTTAAAATTTTCAATTTTTTAATTATTTGACAATTATGTTTATTTTCATATTTTTTGCCGAATGGATATGATTAATTTTTATTTTTCAGAACAACAAGATAGTAAAAGCAGCCCAATGGGCTTTTGAGTCCATTACAAAAGGGCTTCTTAGATCCTTTAAAGGTAGATTTCACAACGGTCGAGAAAAGAATTCAAATTCGAAAATTTGAAAATTTTCCTTTGCAAACATTTCCGTTTTCTCTTTCTTCCTCGTTACAGAGAGTCCAAGCAAATCCTCAAGAATTTTCTCGGCAACCAAACACTCCCAAAAACTTTGATTCCCCCAATGGATAATGCTCAATTAAACGCTTTTCTCCAAAACCCAGAAACCCTTTTTCACAATTCCTCTATTCCTACTGATTTTGACTGGGAAAAATGTGGTGATCTGGCCTCGAATCAAGATAACCCTAGTTCCGCCATGGATGAAGATGAAGATGAAGAAGAATCTTTGGTTGATTCGATGCTTTGTGATTTAAATTCAAGGCTAATCCCATCTGGGTTTTCCAAATGTTATTCCACAGGTATGTCATTTTAAATTTCAAGATTTTATCTTGTTAAAACTACTACATTTTTTAATTAATAACAAAATTCGGAAAAGAAAAAGATTAAAATTCTTTTTATTGATGTATTCACCAAAAAAAGAGATATTTTGGTGATTTAATTATGTGTGGATTCTTTGTTAATCTTTTTAAGTAGACGTATTATATTAGCAATCGCTTGAAATAATACAGAAACGAAACAAAAAGAAGATAAATTCTGTTCAAACTTTTCTTGGATTGCTTTAGTTATTAAATGATTATATTCTATTTTCGTAGATTAGTTGAATTCCATGAATAAAGTATGGATTTTCGCCTTATCTCTTTAAGTTCAAAATGGTCTATAATTAAATTGAGGTTATAATATTCTCCTATTTTTTCACATCTATAATTTACAGATGAAATTGTGATGTTCATAAATGCTGGTGGTGAGGCTTTAAGTGAAGCAGATTCCAGTATGAAATTTCTGGCTGATAGTTACTTTGATGGCGGAAGTGTTATTCAGACTAATGAGCATATAACTGAGGCTGGAGATTGTCCATTCATTTATCGATCCGCTAGACTTGGGAGTTTCTGGTATCGCTTCGATAATCTTCCACCCAGAAACTATTTCATTGATCTTCATTTTGCGGAGATCATAAACACTAGTGGACCTAAAGGAATGAGGGTTTTCAATGTCTATATGCAAGAAGAAAAGGCAAGTTAAATGAGCAAAAAATTCATTTCAGTCGGTGTTTTGATTTTATTTCACTGTGTAGAAATGTTAAAATTTTGATGTCAATAATGGCAGATACTATCAGATTTTGATATCTTCTCAGTTGTTGGAGCCAATAAGCCATTGCAAGTTGTTGATTTGAGGGTCTCAGTGAAGGAAGATGGGGTAATTACAATTAGGTTTGAAGGTATTATTGGAAGCCCAATGATTTGTGGGATTTGTGTAAGGAAAGCACAAAATTTTCCAGGTACTGTTATGTACGTTCCGATTATTTGATTCATTCCGAATTATAACCTTGGCGTATGTTAGAAGAACTGCTTATTTGAAATCTTGTTTCGAATCTAAGAACAGTTACTCAGGCATTGAAAGAATACCTTCAGTGCAACAACTGTGCTTCTGAAATGGAAGTTTCCTCAGCTCAGGTTAGACTTTTAGAGTTTAGTTTAGCTCCAATTAGACGTTTTCAACTATGTTGCTCCAACTCTTCATTTTTCTTGAAGCACTTGTGTTTGACAACAGTGTCCAACACATTTTCAGATATGGCTGTGGGGATATGACCCCCCAAATATGTGGAAAAACATGAAAAAATTGAATATACCTATGTCGGACATAAACCCATATCCGACGCTCACACCTGAGTCTAAGTAACATAAGTTTTCAATAAGAGAAGTTAGGCTTAACTTTTTGCTTATTTAGACTTTTTGGTTGGGCCTGCAGAAGAGAGTTATGCGAACAAAAGTTACAGATAAATATGAGAAGAAGATACAAGAGCTCACTACACAGTGCCAGCTTAAGACACATGAATGCCATGAGGCATGGATGTCACTGACTGCAGTGAATGAGCAGCTGGAGAAGGTTAAGATGGAACTTGACAACAAGATCTTCGAAACACGCATGCTAGGTAACCTTCATGGATATTTTGTAAGCTGGCATAAGCATATTCTTTAATTAAGCTGAAGAGCAATTGCTCAGCTGGTAAAGAAATCATCTTACAGTGATTCTGATAGCCAATGTTTACTTGTTCTTGGTGTCTAACTGATCTTAAAAACTCAATGTTCTTGTAAGTTTGAAGATTTCATGTCCAGGAGGATTTGTGGTCAATAATCTAAAGACTGAGTTGATCTTGATCATAAGTTCTGAATATAAGGCAACTAACGCTATGTTCTACAATTAAAATGAAAAAGATTAGGTGTGATGGTGGTTTGTTTAGATTGTACAGACATGTCTTGATAGTTTGGTGCTAAAGTTCCACAATGATAATCTTTACTTGCTCCTATTAAGCTCTATAAATCTTTTCTTGTCAGATGAAACTGTGGGGAAACAAGTCAAAAATTTGAAAAATATTACTAGTAGGTACGAGCATGATACGAAGTATTGGGCAGCAGCAATCAATGATTTACGAGAGAAAACAAAGGTAAGGATGTCATACTTTCAATAATATCTCCTAGCATATAATTTCACTTACTATTGTTGTCAGGGGATTATTTCTCGCAACGCATTTTATTATTGATTTTTCTGCAGATAATGAAAAATGAACATGCCCAGCTCTATCATGAAGCACATGCATGTGCTGAGTCGATACCTGACTTGAATAAAATGGTCACTGGTGTTCAGGCACTGGGTAGGGTCTAATTTAACTTGGTTTCTTGGGTTTGAGTTTTCATTTATGCATCTTTACGGGCTCACAGATTGATTTTGCAGTTGTGCAGTGTGAGGAGCTCAAAGTGAAGTATAGCGAGGAGCAAGCAAAGCGAAAAGAGCTCTATAATCAGATTCAGGAAACAAAAGGCAAGGGTTTTTCCTCCCTTCTGAGTAGCTTAATATTGCATATTTTGCAATTTATCATTGAAGACTACAAAGGAAAAATGCTTGTTACGCTGTATTTATTTAATATCAGGTAATATCAGAGTCTTTTGTCGCTGCCGCCCACTAAATAAGGAAGAGATATCAGCTGGTTGTGCTCCAGTTGTAGATTTTGATGCAGCAAAAGATGGAGACCTTGGTATTCTGACAGGTGGCTCCACCAAAAAGACTTTCAAGTTTGACCGAGTTTACACACCGAAAGATGATCAAGGTAACAATTACCTGTCATTCTACGTACCAACTCTGATATAAGCATTTAAAATCCTCTAAGATGCTGATTTGGCTTTTTTTTTTTTTGGCCTTAACAGTTGATGTTTTTGCGGATGCTTTGCCATTGGTGACATCAGTGCTAGATGGCTACAATGTCTGTATTTTTGCTTACGGGCAAACAGGAACAGGAAAGACATTTACAATGGAAGGCACTGGCCAGAACAGGGGAGTCAATTATAGAACTCTCGAGCAGTTGTTTCAAATTGCCAAGGAAAGGAGTGAAACTTTTACTTATAACATATCTGTTAGTGTTCTTGAAGTTTATAATGAACAAATTAGAGACTTGTTATCTACATCATCGACATCAAAAAGGTGAGACAGCTGTACTTTTTGTCACGTGCTGAACTAGTTACTTCTAAAACTTGTTATGTTGAATGTGTTCACTTTGTTTGGTTATTAGGTTGGAGATAAAGCAATCTGCTGAAGGGTTCCATCATGTTCCAGGTATTATAGAAGCCAAGGTCGATAACATCAAGGAAGTTTGGAATGTATTGCAGACAGGGAGCAATTCTAGAGCTGTTGGATCAAACAACGTGAATGAGCATAGCAGCCGATCCCACTGGTATCGAGACCCCTTTCTTCTTCCCTTTTTTTTCACATTTCATTTGAAATGTATGAAGATCTTCAAAAATTTTTACAAAATTTTCTTTTATCTTTGTTCAGCATGCTTTGTATAATGGTAATATCAAAAAACTTGATGACTGGTGAGCGCACCAAGAGCAAGCTTTGGCTTGTGGATTTGGCAGGCAGTGAAAGGCTGGCAAAAACTGATGCACAAGGGGAGCGACTCAAGGAGGCTCAAAGTATCAACAAATCGCTTTCAGCGCTTGGGGATGTTGTATATGCTTTGGCGACGAAAAGTAGTCATATTCCATACAGGTTGGTTATTATACCTTTCTCGACCATGTAGCCCCCCCACCTGCCTTTTGTTATTGTGTTTGACTGAGAACCTTTTTTTTTTTTTTTTCAGGAACTCAAAGTTGACGCATTTACTTCAAGATTCATTAGGTAAATCTGGGGATTCAGACTGAAGTTGTTTTTGAAGAGGATTAAATTCAAGTTCTGTTAGTCTTATTGGTAGATTTTGGAACAATTGGCCTTCCGACGCTGCAACTAACATAGCTAGTATTTATCAGGGGGTGACTCCAAGACATTGATGTTTTTACAAATTAGCCCTTCAGAGAGGGACTTTAGTGAAACCTTGAGCTCCTTAAATTTTGCAACTCGAGTTCGAGGGCTTGAGTTTGGTCCTGCTAAAAAGCAAGTTGATACAATTGAGTTCCAAAAGATGAAAACAATGGTAGGTCTAGTTCTTAAATGTAGGAGTATTTGCTTCCCATTGACATTATTTTATTATAAGATTGATCAACTATTTGACTTCGACTACTTTTAAATTCTTTTGTAAAGCTTGAAAAAGCTAGGCAAGAATCTAGATTGAAAGATGAGTCTTTAAGGAAACTCGAAGAGAGCTTGCAGAACATAGAGAGTAAGACAAAAGGCCGAGACCAGGTTTACAAAAGCCAACAAGAAAAGATCAAAGAACTTGAAGGTCAATTGGAGCTGAAAACTAGCATGCAGAATCAGTCAGAGAAGCAGGTCTCCCAACTTTCTGATAGATTGAAGGAGAAAGAAGAAATTTGTACCAACCTTCAACAAAAGGTGTGCTACCATTTAAAGTGTAATCAAAATATTGCTTTGTTGTATTATTCACTCTTGCCTTATAATCAATTTATCTGCTAAAGGTCAAAGAGTTGGAGACCAACCTTAAAGAGCGACAACAACCAGAATCTGCCAGTTACCAGCAAAAGGTTACGTCATCGAGCCATTGCTCTCCTGAAACAAACTTTCTATGATTTTTTTTTTTTTTTTGTGCATATGTCTGCATATTGACAATCAGTAGTTTGATTCAAACAGGTTAAAGATCTTGAGAATAAGCTGAAAGAGCAAATACATGAATCTGAGTCCCATTCACTTTCCCTTCAATTCAAGGTCGCAAATATTTAGTTATGTTAGCTTATATTGTCAATGAGCTGATTGCAAATTTATAGCATTCTATGTTTCTTTTCCAGATTGAGGAGCTTGAGAGAAGGCTGAAAGAGCAAGAACAACATCCGGAATCCATTTTGCTTCATCAAAAGGTCATTTAGCATACCTTTACTACACCATTGATTAGTGTCATAACCATTTTTCTGGTATGTAATAGTGTTCTTTGGATCTAAAAATTACGAATAATTTCCAAGTGATAATTTCATCTATTTTATCATAAAATAGAATATTTGCATGAAATATTTTATGAACACAGTCATTCTTTTTGGCTACTTGAAATTGGAACATGTTACGATATTACTATTTGTTGAATTTCTGCTTTCTAAAGGAAGAAAATAGAATGTTAAAGCACTAATCGATATTTGATAATTTTTCTGGCAGATTAAGGAGCTGGAAGATAGATTGAAGGAGCAAGAACAACAGTTGCAATGTGTGCAAGCTCGTGACTTCCCCGATGTGATCAAGGCCACTCCTAATGACGGAAAATGTAGAACATATGATGAGTTCATGAGCAAGGCTGAAACTCATATCCTAAGGAGTTCGAACTCGATTAGCAGCAGCCATCCCTCAAGTCGTGGATCTAAACCACCAAGAATTAGCGATTCTCTCCATGAGACAAGGAAGAAAAGGTACGTTAGAAGTGGTGAAACAGAAAACAACATGGTAACCACTTCAACTTCTTTGAATACCAAAAGAGCTAGAAAATCTGATCCACCTAAGGTTGCTACAAAGGTTGTAAGAACAACAAAACCTGCAGCAGCCATGGTTGCAGCTCAAGGACCTTTGACTCACAAAAGGATCAACAGAAATCATCAGGTCCAAGCAACAAAGGAGAGAGAGAGTAAGAAAAAGATTTGGGCAAGATAATTAATCCCAAAAAAAAAAAATTTCTACATTCATCTCTATGTACATTAACCATACTTATTTCAAACACTTCTTTGGAGTATTACTACAAAAATTCCTCTTAAATTCAGTTAGTATCACTATATATATATATATATATATATATATAATTTCTTTATTCAATATCCTATTTAAGTTTTATGATCTGTTGATAGAGTGGTTCACTTATAATATGAATTATTAAAATTCAATTCTGACAATAGGATATATCAAAGTTCATATTATTCAATATATATATATATAT
>JAQSVH010000004.1:5590055-5601464 GCA_029448705.1 Adansonia digitata
TTATTTATTAAATAATAATTTAAATTAAATTAATATTAATTTAAAAAATATAAATATAAATTTAATTCTATTTAAATGGAATCTATCGACACAAATAACCCGATTCTTTTTCGCATATAAATGAAGCATCTTTTACATTTTTAAATTATCTTAGGGTCGCTTAATCTGGAAGCCTCCCCTCTTGTCATTGGCCCAATGAAAAAGTAGCTTTATTTTAATCAGTCAAATCGCAGTATCAAACGTCATACAAACAGGAAAAATTTTCATCAACATGGAAAAACATGGAAAGGTATAATTAAAGAACACTTATGAAATAAACATACGAAGAAAATCTATAAATTTTTTAGTAAATAGAAATCCGGTCATTTATATAAATTTATATTTGATGAATTAAATTTTTATTAATTTTTTTAAAAAATATAAATAATTTTATTTTTAATTTTTAAATGAAATATAATATATATATGTGTGTGTGTGTGTGTGTGTGGAAATTACGCTAATTGGGAAGAAGAAGGAGAAGGAGAAGGGAAATGGAAGTATAGATGGAGAAAATGCTAAAAATGAAATGATGGGAGTGGCTTGGTGGAAGGTGTGGGGATATGAGAGGGGTTGGAATTGGAAGGAATATGTTGGTTTTTGAACTCCCCCCAACAGCACCATGACTGGAAAGAAGGTGCCAAAAACAGTGATGATATATTGATGTGAGAGAGAGGCGAAAACATTTTTCTCGTTTCAGTGGGGCTTAGCTGTCTCATATAATCTCAGATCAGCCCTTTCTTCAACAAGTAATCACATCCCAAAACAAAACAAAAACACAACAACTCCTGTTTTCGTAGATGGAATAACGTTATTTATATATGCAAAGAATGATGCTGACATGTTTGATACCTTTACCGCTTCATTATCTATCAATCTATATATTATTATAGCAATGCTACATGATCCGTTCTGAAATTTATCTTATTTAAAAATGATGATTTTTCTTCTTCAGTTAAGTGGAACGATAGGATAAGTGGATCATTTGGTAATTTTCATATTATTATTGTCTTTAAAGCATGTATACACTTCCAGATTCTCCCTTTGTTTTGTTTCTCAAAGCTGTTAATAACATCAGTACACACCTTTAAACATCTGTTTCCGATTAATTAATGTTTTATTTGATTCATCATGTCGTTTCGCCACTGTAATTAAAAATCATGGCTGAAGCGAAATTTGCAATTCAAGCATGGTAATTAAGTTCAAAAGTTACAAGGTTGTGTGAATTTCTATTCATAATCAATTGCTATAAGTAAAATTAATCATTAGGTATTGATTCTTACGCCTCAAGAAGCAATCAACAATTAGAAATAGAAATTCAACAGGAATAACTAATGTCTTAATTAGTACGAAAAGAAACTTTAATTTAGCATTCATATATTTAAAATTTAAATTTTAATATTAAATTTTTTTTTTAAATCGAAGTACTTGAATGTAGATATAAATAAAATAAAGAGTCGAACTGATCACAGGATTGAATTTGTGTTAAATCGGACCCACGAAAATTGACGGATTGATGGTTAAACAGTTAATTGAAAACTAAAAGGGTAGGTAAAGATGAGAATCGGAAGAGAGTGCTTCCCATCCATCCATTGTTGCCCCCATGACTCCATACTCATGAGCTTCTCGCATGTTTGTAAGCTGTAAAAATTGACAGTTAAGAGAGACATTACCGACACAACATAACATCACCATTCAACCAAGTGTAGTCTCTCTAACAAAAAAGTAGTTTCTTTTTTTTTTCTTTTCCCATTTAGACCCCCCATCACGTTAATCACGCTCCTTCATGTTCTTCAACAGTTTTCTTCTTCAGCCAACCATTTCGTTTTCTGTCTTTATAGTCTATACCACAAGTTAATATATATATAGCATATTGATTAATTATGACATATTTGTATATTTGATCGTTTTATTTTATCACGATTATAAATTTAATAAATGCTATTACGATCAATTACGATGAACATTGGTGATTGAAAGAATTGAATCGTAAAATAACAATTGCAATATTACGTTATGACTGCTAGCTATTTAAATTCATATATCTTATTATTATTATGTCCATGAAAGGAAATCAAAAGAGTATGAAAACAAATGGGTAAATGATTGTAAAAAAAACATGCACTTGCGCATATGATGAAATATTGGTAGGGGAAAGCAGAACATGATGCTGAAAGGTAGAAGGGGGGACTTTGTCAAAGGCAAAATAAGGGAGATTTTTGTGTCTTTAGGGAGGAAATCGTGGCCTTGTTTAGGTTAAACAGAAGCCTAAAAAGTGTTGCACATATAATGTTAAAAAAGTGAAGAAAAAAACAAGATAATAGAGTATATAAGGGCCAAACCGAGGGGGGGGGGGGGCGGTTTAAACGTTAAGGGATGAAGGAAGGTCGGCAGCTGTAATTAATTACACATATAACACGGCTATCTATGGTGATGTAGCCCAAAAGAAAAGGGTATAAAATGAGACAAAATGGTGGCTTTAATTTTCTTCCAAGCTGTAAAATTTCAGCAGCAATACGGCAAATTAATATAAAGAGTTAGCCAACATTAGTGAATTTGTTAGAGAAAAAGAGAAAAATTGGATTCAATAATTCTTATTGGACTCTTATCTTTTTAAGTAGAACTAGAAGAAGAATGTTGAAGAATCAATTGATTAAAAGCTAATGGGTTGCATTAATTATTTTCAGGCTCTTTGGGAATAGAAAGAAAGCTGCATTAATTGGTTGAAAAATGTAACAAGATACTTGAGTAATGCATGAGGATAAAGATTAATGATTTGGAGATATAAAAAAGGTTGATTCATTTATTACTAACTATATGAAAATCATAATGAGAATGATATTGATTTGTATATCATATGGAACAAGTTAGCCATTTGCATGCACCATGAAAAAACAATAGATCAAACACTTTTTTTTATATATAAGATCTAATATATAAAAAAATTAGAAAAAAGAAATGAATTGAATAGCTTTAACATTCCTTAAAAACTTATGGAGAAAAAGGAGGATGCTTGAGGCTAATATCTTTTTGATACATTAAGTAGTTTTGGACAATATAATATGAAAAATATAATTAAAATAAAATATAATATGATACAAAATAATAATATAAATATATAAAAATATTAAAATTTATATATAATATAAATTATTAATTTATTAAAATTTATATAATATATAATATTCAAAATACAGTTATAATGTAAAAAAATTAACTTCATAGAATTATTCAATTTACATTTTGCAATTGCAAGATTGTGGCTGAAATTGTTTACATGATATATGAACAGCGGAAGTAATGAATAAAGTAGAGGCAAAGGCAAAGGAGGGAAAAAGCAAACAGAATCACAAAGTGATAGATGATCAGTAGCAATTAGCAGGGAGGCTCGGCTCACCACCCAAGAAAGCTATATAAAACATTCACACAAAAGGAAGGAACCCTAAGCTTTTAGATGCCTCCCCGGCCGGCCCTTTCTCTCTCAATTCAAAATGTTTGACAGTCTTTTCATTCAATTACACTTTCAAGCCACCACTTTTTCAGACACCCACCAAATCGCACCACACTGCAACTAATTATTACGAAGAGCCCCTAAAGGCATTGAGAGAGAGAGAGAGAGTGAAAGAGGGAAGGAGGCCAGTCTCTCTTAACACTGGCAGGGCTAGGAGAGGCCAGGAAGGGCGGGCTTAGCCAGCTACTCCTGCGGCGGCCGTGGTGTTTCATTTTATATAAGTTGACAATGTTTCAGAAGCCTGAAGAGCCTGAGACATCAGCTCCCCTGATATGTGAGAGATTGAGACACACTGAGACAGTAAGAGTTTTTCGACACTGACTGAACATAAAAACAAATCAAAGATATGCCATTAAGTTCCCCATTTAATAACAGTCCAATATATCCCATCACAGATCCCAAAGAAATTGAGTAAAAAAATTCAAAGGTCTTCAACACAAACAGTTCCTAACCAAAAAATTAAACCAAAAAGAAATCTATAGAGAGATTGAGTAACTATCTAAAGAATAATCAATACTATGATTTCATATCTTCCTGATCATATATATATACATATATTCATTGTAAAGCCAGCTACAGCTTTCACTTTCATCTAAATTGTAGGTCTTTCAAATGGCAACTGGAATCCAGCTGCTTGATGATGCTGCATATAATCTTTGTAGAAATATCAAATATGCAAAAAGAAACATATATATATGTCTAGCATAATCATCAAAAAGAACACAAATTATAGAGTGACTAATGCTCAACATCTTCTTAAAATAAATAATAAAGAGAAAAAAAAGCCACTATCTTTTTTTTTTTTTAATCCAACGTTTACATGTTGATATCTGAACCCAATAAAACATTTAAACAGACAATTAGCTAAATGGGTTCTTAGAAAATATATTACTTTTTTTTTTTCAATATTTTTCATTTTCTTTTCCATATCTTCCTTCAAGGTCTACCTTTTTTCTGATCCTTCACTTTTTAGGGCAACGTGCTGTAATGATGCAAATCATTCCATGCTTGAACCCCATTCCAGTTGTTGCTTGCAATAGTATTATCATTGCCATTGCTGCTAGTCGTTGGAGTTGGAGTTACTGGTGCATAAGAATTCCCAAAGTACCATTCCGTGGCGGTGCTTTCATTTGTTGTGCCTTTTCTTGGATTCCCGGCAGATGGAATTTCAGGTTTTGAAACCTCCAGACTCTGGAACAAAATGGGTTGTGGCCTTTGTGCTTGGTTCTCAGGTGGAACTGAAGATACATTCGTGCTGTTTTCCTTTTGATTCTCTCCACCAAAAAGCATAGCCAATCTTTGCTGCTGCAACTTCCAGTGTAAATCTTGATTTATGGAACTTAATGACTCAATTGAAGAAGCAAGGCTACTATTAACATTCAGCGAACCCATCTCCTGAATTGCACCAGTAAGGCCACTGGTAGCTGAAGATAATGGATAATTACTAAACCCCATCAAAGAACTAGAGCTACCAGATGGATCAAGACTGAAAGAAGAGGTAGTACTATCTCCAAACGAAGCAAACTGGTTATAAATACCAGCTGGTGACGGATTGAGCCTAGGAAATGACAACCCGCCAAGCTGAAAATCCATGGCCGGAGAAAGGCCGTGAAAAAACTTCAATCCACCCATCTCTGAAGATGAGATGGAGTCTTTTGATTCACCAGCTGAGAGCCTTGAAGACGATTTTATCTTCTTGTTCTTGCGGCAACCTCCACCGATTGGTACGTTACGCAAGGCCCCACCTTTAGTCCAGTACCTCCTACAAGTCTTGCAAAAATGCCTGGGTTGAGTGAGGCTGTAGTTGTTGTAGTAACAAAATTTGGTGTTGGGAGAGTCGCATCGTGGACAATTTAGGGCTTGCTGATCTTGTGGTCTTGTTGTTGAAGCTGCTGCTTTCCGGTTGCCACCACTGCTTTGGTTTTCTTCTTTAGTAGCTGGTTTTACCGGGGGATTATCAGGAGACATCATGGAAAACTTGAACAAAAAAAAAAAATAAAAACAGAAAAACAAATGAAACTGTGGGTTTTCTTCTTCTTTTTTTTTTTTCAAACTTTTTTCTTTTCTCAGTTTCCTTTTGCAAAGGCAAAGATACTCAATTGATTGATTTCATGCATGAGCTAGATAGAAGGAAAGAGAGGGAAATGAAAAAAGATGGGATCTTGTGATATTCATCAAAGAAAGCTTTGGGGAATATTGAAATTTTTTTAATATATAAGCTGGGATTTTCTTGGTTAGATCTAGTGGAAAATTGGAATAAACAAAGTTTACATGAGAAGAGAAAGAGAGAAGAAATGAGCGAAAACTAGATCTCACTAGAGTAACAAGTGGACAAAGAAAGCATATTTATCTGAAACTGATCTGCCAGAGAAGAAAGAGATAAACAATATTTGTAGATATTGAAACAAATTTTGGATATATAGATTGTTCAAGTCAGATTTTTTTTTTTCCCCTTTTAAATACAAGTACATTTCTATTAACCTAATCACGATATTTAATCTTTAAAAGGTGAAATTAATTTTTTTTTGTTTATTTAAATTTTAGGAATTTAGAGCGACATGGGCATTTCATACTAATAATTAACGCAAGGTAATTATATGTGTTCGTAAGTTAGATTTAAGGTAAAAAATATTAGATTGAAGATTAAATTAATGTGATTTTCGATTTCAGTTCGATTAGTTGAGCAAATCGATTTATTTAAATAGTTTTTTAAAATTTTTTAAAAAATTTAATATTAAATAAATATTAAATATACTAAATTGTTAGTAAGAATATGTATTTGATTTAATGGTACCATCTTTAGTATAATTTTAAATCTTATCACATAAAAAAATTGAAAACAATAATTAAAAAAAATAAAAACAAACATAATGGTTACCCTAATAATCGTTTTTTTGGTAATAATTAACTAAATATTTGAATTTTAAATTTCATTACGGGAATAGTTGTTGCAGTCAATTAAGGGTTTTTTTTTTTTCATTTTTAATTAGAGTTTGGTTAGTCAATTAAAAATTATTTATTTATCATTTTCAAAAAAAGTTTTTTTTCATTTAATATGTTATTTTTATTAAATTTAAAAAATAATGCACTAATTACAATTTATTTTTATAAATATCATTTTAACTAGTTTCAAGTGACACTAATTAATATTTTCCTTTTAATGACTAAGATACGAGTTCAAACTTAACTTTTGAGTCAAAAGAAATACATTATACCTGTTTAAAGGTCGCACATGATGTCTGGCCCGAGGTAAGGCTGGGCCGGGACTTATATTTTGATGATTCAAATTTGTCCAACTATAATAATTATTTATTTAATAAAATAATAATTTTTATTTAAATTTAATTATAAAATATAAAAATAATCTAATATTATTTTAAATAATAATTCGAACTTATGAATCAAGTTGGACCAAATTCAACTCTAAGCAAAAAATTCAAAAGAATTTCAAGCCATAATCCGATCCGACCATACACACCTCTAGAATAAACCCGAAAAATCAAAAGAAAAGCTGTGACTTTCATTCAATTTTTTAAGCTGAGATAATTTCCTAGAGTGTCATATGGAGAGTTTATTTATTTTTTTAAAAGAAGATTTTAATCCAAATCAATTATTTACTACTTACCACTTATTGAGTATGCAAAGACTTGATATAATGATAGGTAAAAATTCGACAAAAACATAAAAATAAAATAAAATTGTAGCTAACACTTATAAATACATTATTTAACCGAAAGATCTTGAAAATTAAAAAAAAAAATCCTGTAAATGGGATCCTATAGCTCCCTTTAATCACCTAAAACTTTTATTTTGGAAAAAAAATTACATTAAATTAATTATTTTCACTAATTTTAAAAAAATAATGATTTTTTTTCTTTTTTTTCCATTTTAGGCACCCATTAACTTTAAAAAAAATAATGAATATATTAGCAAGGCATCAAGTAAACATTGTAAATACATCATTGCAAAATAATTGTTACCACTAGAAAGGAAAGCGATTTGCATATTTTCTAGCCCAGCTATTAACTCTCCATTTAATTCTAGATAAAAATTCTTTCTTTTTTTTTTTTGGAGGAAAATTCTTCTTGCAATGCAATTAATTTAACATCAATTTGATTGGTTTTCATCCTATATATATGTAATATATTTGTCCACGTGTGAAATTTTGACAAGTGGCAGAAATGATGCTTATATAACATTGACTAGTAATAAATTATAAGTCGGGTGAAACAAATGTGTTGGAAAGTCAATGTATCATTTACTTTTTACCAATAAATATATGAAAAATTAAAATAATAAATTTCTCATGCATGCAAATGCAATTACTACTAGAATTCAGAGGAAATTAAACATGTATATTTAATGGGGATATAATGGAAATATTAAATAAAAAGCAAAAGGTGAAAATAGAAACTCATGAAAAAGGTCTGTTATAAATCTTTTTTAAGATTATAAGATGTGATAGGCAAACATATATGTATATATAAATAAATCCGATTAATCGGTTTTTGTAAGAAATTTTCAATTATCATTTTAGAAATTTTTTATTTAATATATTACTTTTATAATTTTTAAAAAAATAATTTATTAATTACAATTTTTTTAATATTGTGTCACTAGAAACCGAATAATATTTTCCCATATAAATATGGGACTGAGACTGAGCTACGGTCCATGAATTTGCATGGGAGTTGTTGACATGCATGAAATGGAAGCAAGCAAGCCTGCTGGATGTATGAATCTGATAGAATATAACATAGATTTTTTAATAGTTATATAATTGGAGAAATCATTATATGAGTGAAAAAAAAAAAAAGAAAAAGAAAAAGAAAAATTCAGAGCATGCAAGTGCCAGGGCAGTAAAAATGGCAGAAGCAGTGATAGAGTAGTAGTAGGGTTGAGTCAGAGAAGAAAAAAAAAAGTTCACAGTAAGAGTAGCAGTTGGGGTGGGGGGGCCCTCAGCTTCTCTATTGCTGTCCATTGTCTATTCCCTTGCCTTCGAATGTCCCTTTTAACCGCCCTTTTCTCATCTTTTTTGATTTAATTAATTGCTTCCCATATATAATCTAATTACACCTCTTATGAAATAATTAGACTTATTAAAGAGTCAAATGGCCTAGATCAATAAACTTGATTTGTATTAAATTGAGTTTAGATAAAATTTTTTAATTTAGATCAATTCGACTTTAATTATAGTTTATTAAATAAAAATTATTTTTTAAAATTTTAGTAAAAATATAAATTTTAATATAAAATAATTTTTAAAATATTTATAAATAGTAAAATAAATTTATGAATCAATTCGAACATAACTTGAGCCAAACTTAGGTAAAAAGAAAAAAACTCGTGCCAAAACTCAGTCCAACCGACTCATTAATACCTATATTAAAAATAATTACTTCTCTATTTATTACTACAACTAATTTATCCCATCAATTAATAAATTTTTAATAAAATACAAAAATATGAAACATTCATTAAATATAAAAATGATATAATAAATATAATATGCCAAATTTAAACATGATTAGTGTGGCAAGTTTAATATAAACATACACAAAATAAATATTTAATATTTTAATGTATTTAATAATTTATATTTAAATTATATTATATTTAATAAAAAAATATAATATATATATATATATACACAAATTATCGGTATAAATTTCAGAGGCCATAGTTTTACTTTTTAATTAAATTGGACACCTTCCAAAAGAAAAAAAAAAAAGGTAAATGAGTAACTCGTGTTGGGACCCTACCAATTAATAGAGTATTTGTAAAGAAAAATAAAAACAAGTGATACTCTTTTGGGTTGTAGTAATCCTTGGGAAAGGAGATGAACACACACGTAGAGCTCTTCTAGTGTAGTTTTCAATTAATATAGTAATATATATATTTTTTAAAAAAACTTAAAAATCAAATAATAAAATTACATCTTTCTTAAAATAAAATAAATAACTTCCATCTAATTGCATAATTACAAAATTTTCAATTCCATAATTAACTTGTACGTAATCGATAAATACTCGACAAAATATTATATTGAAATTTATATTTGTTTAATGTATCAAATTTTTAGTCAATTTTATAAAATTCATTATTATTATGAATACATATATTTTGGAAAAAATTATATAATTTTAAGTATATAAATATATAAAAAAATTATTAAATTTTGTATCATAAATTAAATGACAGCTATCACGGTGAATTGATTAAAAACCTCCCTAACCAAGACGCAAAATAACACAATTATTAACAAAGTTAATCATTAAAATGAGTATTTTTTTTATTTTTTTATTATAAGATTTTGCTAACGGGTGTTGTGAAACCTTTTTAAGGTTATTTTATACAATAATATATTTATCTAATTGATTAAAAATAATAAATAAAGTTGCAAACTATTACATTTAATATAATAATAATATTATTATAAATAACATTTTAAAAATTAAGTTTTCTAAACGCACTAGTTAACAAATAATTTTTCTTTATAAATTATACAATTAAGATATCCAAAAGGCACCATTTTTTATTTATTACCATAATTAATCACTTAAGCACATCTTTAAAATACTATTATTATTGTTATTATCATCATCATATCATTATCATGTATTAAAATTATTTAACAAATATTGCAAGAGAAAATAATATATTAATTGCAATTTTTATTCTTAACCACAAGAACATTTTTTTTTTCATAAAATTATTTTCATTTTCATAGTTTTAATCAAAATACAGGGGGTGGGGGCAAGAAGCATTTTGATTTCAAAGTAGATTTTAACCTTATAGCTTCTACTTACAATTTTTAGATTATAAATAAAAAAAAAGAAATGAATATAATATTTGGCTTAGTAATTTGTTGCATCCCCAGCTTAAAGAAAATTTTATAAACTAACATAACTATTAAATGAAAATGTATTAAAATATTATATAAAAACAACTTGTGAAAATTTAAATGAAATTTAAAAATTTTAACATAAATTTTTTATTTTATTACAATGAATGATCGAACTAAATGCCCATGCACACGTTGAATATGCTCCATTTCTTACGTAGAGCTTCATATAGCTGGTTGTTAATTTATAATTAATTAGTTAATTATCAATTAAATAATGCATAATATTAGTAACATTATTGATTGCATTAGCACGGCAAGTCAAATGTCATTTAACTCAATTAAGAAATAAAAATATATAATAACAATAAATGCAAAATTAAACATTGCATGTTATTTAAAATTTTTAAATAAAAACACATTCGAAAAAAAAATTACCCACTTTCTAAAAAACCTACGGCAATTTTCTCTGCTTAACTTTATTTTTTAAAATTTTTTTTATTGTTGTACTAATATTTATCTTGACTATTAATTTTGTTTTATATATTTCATGTACATGGGCGTTGATAGGGTTAATTTTACAAAGTTTTTAACTGAATTAATATGACAGGTTGAGGATATCAACTCGAATTAAAAACTACACAAAAAACCAAAATTATAAGAATAAAATAAAAATTAAATATTTAAATTCTAAGAAAATCGCCATCCATTGAAAAGAACACTCACCTTTATTAAAATATTTTAATTTTAAAATGCTATTCATTTATTTTTTTTAAAAAAATTAATAAAATATAATATTTCAAAAAAATAATTTTTAACCGACGAATTGCATTGCCATAAATTCTAATCACTCTAAACTGCCCTGTCCAATTACAAATTACAATAATAAAAATCTTTTTTTCTTTTTAAATTTCGGTGAGAGTGCATTACGTACGCAACAGTTTTAAAACTAAATGGCCAATATATATCTGTTGATGAGATCAGTGGCTCAAAGTACACTCAACATTAAATTGCAATG
>JAQSVH010000004.1:5626121-5649509 GCA_029448705.1 Adansonia digitata
ATTGCAAAACATTATCAAACAGGGGAGAGCCTCCCTGAAGAGGTATATTTGAAGCTCCTTGCTGCAAGAACTTTCCGCGCTGGTTCTCTAAGTCTTCGTCAGGTCAGTTGAACTTGTTGTGCCCTTTTGACATTTTTGGTGTGTATATTTCTGCAGAAACAATTTGTTTCCCAAGGTTGTCTTGTGGAACAGAAGCCTGCCCCTTAATATATGCAGGGTATCTTGTGAGGGTTCTTTAGCTCCATGTTTCCCTCCTCTTGCCTCCTCTTCCTCTTTCTTCGTCTTGTGTTTACCTCGTTCCTTCCAACCCCTCTCTGGCATCCATGTTGGGTGGATATTGTATGTTCTTCCCTCTAGTAGTATCAACTGTTATGGCTACAGAAGCTTGTAGTTGGCTGTACCACAAAAAAAAAAAAGATGATCCACTTTGAAATGACAAGAAAAATCTTGTCTGGCCCATCCCTTTTTTAAGCATTAAAGAGTGTATTTTATGTCCAGGCAAATCACGTGGAGTGTTACAAAAATGTGTAGCGTAAGATGATTTTAATTGACACAACATATGTATCTTTTCATACATTGAGTTTCTACCTTGTGTGACTTGATCTGATGCTTCTTGAAAACTCCATAACACTGTATGTTGTTGTCTTGTTCTAATGAAAGGAGATTGTAAATTTTGGTGAAGTTTATTGGTGTTTGCTCTGGTAGTTGAACAATTAACAGATCATTTCTAACTGTTTTCTTTTTTCCAGATTAAATTTGCGAGCCTGGATTTGGAGCTACATACAAGATATATACCAGATGGGTCAGAATCTGTTTACGATGTTGATCAGAGAGTTTCCAGAAAAATGCAAGTAATCCCTCCATTGCCGGAAGATAGGTTTCTTTGTGCTTTCAACCATATATTTGCAGGTTTGCTTCTACTTCTACCAGCCTACCTTCTCCCCCCCTTCTTTTGTACTTTTTACTACTACTATTTTGGTGCAGACTTCACTTAGGAGATTTCTGAATCTGGTGACTTTTGTGGATGTCAGGTGGATATGCTGCTGGATACTACAGTTACAAGGTATATTTGTATCTTTTTTCTAGTCTCTTTCTTAGGAAACTACTGTGGAAACATGTTTGAAATGTTTGTGGCTGGACCTAGCTACTATGGTCCGATTATTGCCAATCTGAGAAATACTGTATAAATAACCTATGTTGCTCCAACTCTTCATTTTCCTTGAAGTACCCGTGTCTATCACAAATTCATGACATAGGTATGAGGATAGGACTCTCCGACCCTCCAATTACATGGAAAAACTTAGAAAAAAAATTAAACATTCCCTTGTCAGAAATGTACTTGTATCCAACACTCACACCCATGTCCAAGTGATATAGTAAATAACTTATGATTCTTCTTCTCCTTCTCCTTCTCCCTCTCCATTCCTTCTCTTTTTCTCTGTGTAGCCTGCTTTTTCAGTCTAGCTAGTATTAGGTATTTCTCTGCTGAAGTCCTGTGATATTTTTATGAACTGTTAGCATCATTTGGATCCTTGTTTTACCTTTTCCTTCCTTTTCCTTTGCCCCTTGCTACGTCATCTGAAATTCATGATGCTTATTTTGCAGTGGGCAGAAGTGTTGTCTGCAGATGCTTTCTCAGCATTTGAGGATGCCGGATTGGAAGACAGCAAGGTATGTGATTGAAAAGGGTGGTCAGGATTAGTTTTTACAATCTTTTGTCCTCTCTTATACATTTTCCTCTTCATTTTTTCTTGAGGTGCATATGACCAACATCCATATCTGATGCATGTCTAGGCATTGGTACGAGGATATGACTTTCCGATGACCTTTTAGGTACCTGGAAATTCTCGGAAAAAATTGAGCATGCCCATGTCAAACACATACCTATATTCGAACTTAAATCTGAATCTAAGTAACTTAGCATCAAATAGAGTAAAATCAACTTGATTTCAACCCCTTTCCCCTCTTCCATGCGTAAATCTTACCAATTTTTATGCCTTTGCCTACATTTAGTGGGCCATGTCTCCTCATAAAAGATTCAACAAAATGTTCATTGGTCTATAAATGCACAAACATGGCCATTGAATGCAGATCACATCTGCAATGCTGACTGTGTTGCATACGGTGCTTTCTTTGTATTTCCCTTCAAAAAACTCTGCTTCAGAGTCAGAGCTTGCTAAAACAAATTTATGATCCTGTTATTAAAAAAAAGTCGTGATCCATTGATTGTATTCTGACAGGCTGTTAAAGAAACCGGCAACAAGTTCCGAGAGACTATTCTTGCTCTCGGTGGTGGAAAACCACCATTAGAGGTTAGTTAATACAAATTGTATATTGACATTCCTAATATCTATGTTTGACATATATATTCATACATGGGTTATAGGGATATAACTCTCCAAATACATGAAAAAACTTTGGAAAAAAATTAATCATAGCCATGTCGGACACATAGTCGCAACTTTTGCTCATATCGGAGCCCAAGTAACATTGTTCCTAATTGTATCTTTAGCCTTTTCACCATTAAGGTGCTTGTTAGACACTGAAACTCGTAATGTTAGAAACTAGAGTGCTTCCGTTGAAATCTTCTCAACTTGAGATGATGTTGGATCCAGGTTTTTGTCGAGTTCCGTGGACGCGAACCGTCACCGGAGGCATTGCTCAGGCACAATGGATTGTTACCGGTCACAGCTTGATCATGAGCTGTTTTTTTTCAGTTGGCCATTCAGGGTTACCAAAGGGACATGGAAAGCAAGTTCTTAAAGGTCATTAAGTTATTGTTATACACCATTTTTATGTTCAATTCAGCTCTTCAAACCTTTTTCTTTTTCTTTTTTTTCCTTTTTAAACTAGCTCAGGATTTTGCTAGTTGTTTCCCTCCAGATTATAATCAATTGGATAGTGCTTTAGATACGTCTGTTAATCTTAAAATAGAAGATTCGAACTTTATTCTTCTATCAAGAGATAATGTATCCACTAATGACGTCAAATGCTCAGGTGTAGTTTCTAATAATAATCATAAAATAATATATAATAATTTGTTAAGATTGTCAAGCAAAATTGGTGGTAAAAGCATGATTAAAGATGTTCACTGATTGAGTCATAATTGAAATTTTTTCGACTTTTTTACTCAATTTCAGTCTAGACTGTAAACTTGTTTTAGTAATGAAAACGTATTAAAAACTCATTTTTATATTAAATTAAATAAAAAAATATTTGATAATGATTTGAGTCAATTTAAATTAAAAAATTATATTCTAGTTTGATTCAATTTAGATTGGGTTTATGAATCGGTAGACTCTTTGATCTTTGAATGGTTTAGCTAATAATTTTTGCCAAATGTAGCACAAATAAAATTGTGTTTTTTTTTTTTTAATCGTGAGTCGACAATCATTTATTAATAAAATGCTGGCCCTTCGATACTTAAATTAAAAAGCCTTCAGATTATTTAAAGCGTAATTCTAATTATGCATGAGAAGGAGACAATCAATTTAGTTGATATTTTTATTTATTTTATTTAATTTTACAGAAAATAATAAAATTTAAAATATAAAAGGAGTTATAGAAAATAAAATATAAATTTAGTAAACAATTTTGATTAATAGAAGCCTGCAAATATCAATTAAAAATGATTTTATTATTATTTTAAAAAATTAATTTAAATAAATGTCATAATTATTTTAAGAAAATCACTATAATTATTCGAGAGAAGGAGGGATAGCAAACGCCATAAACGTAAGGTTAACAATTCGTGCTGATTGGGAGGATCGCGAATTCATCTCTCAAATTTCCCTCAATGTTCGTCGCCTCTTTGAATTTCTCCTTCGATTCGTATAATTTTCTTAATGTCTTCTTTTTCTCCTAATTTTCAAGTTCGATTTACTTATTTTTCCTTTTTTTTTTCCTCTTAAAATGGTTAACTATTTGTTTGTTTTTAGAGGCTACAGCGAAGAGTAAATTAGCATTATTGGACGAGAAACTAGACGCCCGTAGACGTCATTTGGAGCTTCTTGAAGTTAAAGAATGAACTGATTTTGTTAACCCTTTTCCTTTCAGTAGGTAATTCTGATTTTATAAATTGTATTTTTTTCCCATTATCTTTGTCTCGATTTTGTTCCTATCATTGTTATGGACTTGTAGAAAACAAAGGTTTTTTTTTTTCCTATTTTTTTGTCATATATATATATAGAGAGAGAGAGAGAGAACTTGTTGATTAGTGAATTTTGCTGTTTGTTTCGAGTTTGTCGTGTTTCTAAAGACACTTTTACCTGCTATTGAAAATTTCAATGATTCATCTTTGCCTTCAGTGCTTTGAACTCTTCTTCATTGCGCTTTGCTTTTGAGAGATCTTTTTGGGTTCATATATATATATATATATGTATTAGCTACTTAAAAATGCACACATTCTTGGCAAAGAAAGTTAAGAGTTAGCCAATGTTATCTCCAAAAATGGCGTCTCAAAGTTCAAATCTTCATTTCCTTTTTAACAATCTAAATAAATGAAGATTGGAATTTGGCATATTTGAGGAAGATGCTGAAGCAGTGCTTGGCCGTTGAAAATTCTACAATGGCAAAAGTAAAATTAGTGGTGATGCTGAGATGAGGTTACTTATCTCATTAACTAGAAGAAAACAAAATTGTGGGTTCGAGTGGAGCCTAAATTTGAATTTTGTCAAGGGAAAAGGATGAAATTTTCTTTTTCATTTTAAGAAAAACAAGATGTCAATTCGCTCCATGGTTGTGTTAAAATAGTCTCTTCCACCTAAAATTAAAACTTATTTCCCTTCATCTATGTCTCTTTCTGCTTCGTTGGTTACTCTGGTCTTTGCTCAAGGATATTGAATAAATAATTATAATGGCTGCTTTTGGCTTCGTTAGCCATCAGTTCATCCATCTCTGTAATGGTCATCCCACACTGCCCATGTGAACTTTTCAATGTTCAAAAGATCTCTTTTATGATAAATAATTTCAATTTAAACATTTTATTCCGCTAATTGCTTTAATATCCCCTGTAGTTTAGTTGTCAGTCTAGATTCATATTGTAAGATGTCTATTCTTAAGCGCAGTAAGTCATTGTATAACTTAGTTACAGTGAAGTCATCATTCAGATACATATGGCTTAATCATATAAAATGTCTAGGATATTGGTGTTGCGTATTTGGCCTAATTACATAGTGGGACTAGTTGACAAAATAGCTGCTAGATCTTGGCTATTAGCCGGGAAAAAGGGGAAATGGAGGGGATGAAGTAGGGAATGTGTTTTAACACAAAATTAAAGGTTTGCTGAAATAGTAATACTTAAACTTCAAAATAAATGGAAGAGATGGAGGTGCTTAGTCTTTCATTGAAAAATTCAGGGATAATTCTTCCTGTTAGCTGATTATCATTTGTAACTTGATAAACATCTCATCCACTAATCTACTATCTTGGCTCAGGAGGAGCCAATGCTTGTGGAGTAATAGGCAAGGGTTCTGAAGCAGTTGGGATTGGCGGTAGAACTATCTTTTTGTCCATAACTATTGAGAAGCGATTGGACCCTCCCAAGCTATATAGGCTGTCGATGGACTTCATGTATTCTGATGCATTGTTCTCTATAATCAAAGCATCCTCCAGCTCTCGAACAATGTCAACCATGCTTGGTCGATAAGCAGAAAAGGGCTCAATACATGCCAATGCTGCCTCAACTACTCTCCACATTGCCTCAGCATGGTACCCTCCCTTTATATTAGGGTCAACAATTTCGTCAATCTTTGACTCGCTAATATAAAGTTTTGCCTACAGAAAGGTATTTCTTTGTTACTCTCTTCTCTTGCCTTTGGTTTAATAATAATAGAAAGATATTTCTAATATAGGAGTTGTGTTAATTCAACAATCTAGAAATGAGAAAACATGAGATGAGATGATACCCATTCAACCAAACTCCACTCATTCCGTGGCCTGTGTATGTTTAGAGGCTCTCTTCCGCTTATAATTTCAAGGAGAACCACACCAAAGCTGAAGACATCACTTTTTGCAGATAGATGCTGGGTTGAGTAATACCTGAATAACAACACAAATTATGATTCAGTCTACTTGTAAGTTATTTAAAGGGTAAGTAGGCTGTAAGCGATGGCAAACCATGTTTGCTATATGGTTAGATTGACCATAGTTTTTGTATTGAAGTTCATGCTGTGGAAAAAGCTTAGTTCAACAAAACTAAAATAAGCTAGGAAACATTGATTCTTACTCTGGATCCATGTAACCAGCTGTGCCTCTTACTTCCAGAGAAGCATTACTCTCACCTTCTTGAGGAGCATATTTTGAAAAACCAAAGTCTGCTACTTTAGCACACATGCTATTGTCCAAAAGTATGTTGCTTGATTTGACATCCCTATGTATAACACTACGCCCCGCATAGGAGTGAAGATACATCAAACCTGAAAATTGGAAAAGCCACATTAGGCACTTCAATAAGATCAATATTTTTACTTTGTTGGAGTGAGAGAAAAATCATATAAAGCATTAATAGCTGAGCATCTTGAGTTTCTTACCTCGAGCAGCGCCAAGAGCAATTGAAAGCCTGGTTGGCCAGTCCAAAATTTTCCGTTTTGCTGCTTCCCCTTTTAAAAAACTGATTATCAGAAAGTTATGAAAAACACGAGAAATAAATACAAGCGCTTCTGGTGAAAAGTACCATAGAGTCGATCTTGCAGAGATCCATTGGACATGAAAGGATAAACAAGGATTTGTTGATCGTTTTCACAACAATAACCAAGAAGAGGAACCAGGTTCTCATGCCGAATAGCGGAAAGAAGGTTTAGCTATAGATATATTGAAAATAGTTAGCAATTTCACATATTTTTACCTGTATTGAAGCCATAGATGGAAGATGCTAAGCTGATAATTTATATGCATAAATATGTTTACCTCATTCTCGAATTCTCGAGTTCCTTGAGTTGAGGTAGCTGATCGGACCTTCACTGCAACTTCCTGACCATCAGGTAGAGTACCTCTATACACAGATCCAAAGCCTCCTTCACCAATCAAGGTTTTGTACTTTTGGGTGGCAATCTCAATGTACTCTACAGTATATGTCTGTATAGATATTGACCTAACAAAGATGTCATCTGTGCTAGGTATGGAGAATACAACATCTGCATTTTGAAAGATCTCAGTAAATCATTCACTTTAGACAAAGCATAATACACACACTATAGAAGATTTAAATAAAGGAACTCAGAAATGCAATTAGATTATATCAGCTTCCTGGGAATGGAGTTAAGGGATTAATGAGTAAAGAAGTGTGGGTTACTCACTCTTTGCCAGGGTGAGTTGTTTCCCGTTGTATTTTCTCCTAACCATTAGTTTTTGTCTGTAAAGGCAAACAATAATGGTTCCGACAGCAACAGTAACTATGGCAGCTCCACATGCAGCAGCACCAATGACAATTCCTTTTGTCGGACCGCTTGATTTTCTGCGACATGCTCCTGAGCTGAGATATAGATGGAAAACATCAGTTCATTTTCTTTTAAATGCATCTTTTGTTTTTCAAAGTTAGAAAATAGATTAATTTCGTACTCGGTGGTTAGTTTTGAGCTGTTCAATCTAGATGGAAGGTCATTTTCAAGTTGAGAATTGCATCCGTAGTACCTAGGGAAGAAATTGCATGATAATTGAGTTACAAGCTTGTATATTCACAATTTCAAAAAGATAATAGCTAGTTTTGCAGCAGAATATATATATATATATATATATATATATATATTGGGTAAGAAACAACTCACAATGTACTCAAATGGGGAAGTGAGATAAGAGACTGTGGTAGAATTCCTTCAAGTTCATTGTTGCTTATATCCCTGAAAGTTAAACATAAATCAATCATAATTTGAAGCTTAAAATTTTCTAGGATAGAAATTATGGTTCAGTATAGGGTAAGCAAGTAGAACAGAAAATAATGTCTGTCAAATTATTAATATTTGGAAGTATAATTTTATCAATAGCTTTTTGTGGATTTAAGAGCTATAATGAGCCGAAGAGAAAAGGCTGGAATTTGGGCTTGAAGAGTAAATTACACTGATGTCAGATTGGAGGATGGTGGGAATGTTGGAATCTTGCCTCGGAAGTCATTGTTGCTGAGGTTCCTAAGAGGCCACAATCGAGTGAAAGAATACAAATTAGAGAGTAGACAACACCTAAAATCCGATAGTAAAGAGCATCGTAGATCATACAATGTTTTCAGATGGATCAGTTCCGTGATACTTCTAGGAATTGGCCCTTGAAATTTACTTGAAGAAAGATCCCTGAAATTATACAGTAAGGAGGAGAGAAGATTAATTGCCTATACATCTAAACTGAAAGCAAGAGTCAAGAGAACATAATGATTAAGTAGAAGCTTTTTTGTCGATAAAATAAACCAGGTGGTAAATCTTGAAAGTAAGAGTAAAAGAACTTACAGATCTGTGATGACTGTTGAACCATTGATAGGGTTGCAGGCTAGACCTTGCCAGGAATCAGGAAAGCATGGATCTCCTGACCAAGTTTCCAGTAATTCATTCCCTTGGTTTAGCATTAACAACTCCTGTTTTACCTTCTTTATCTCAATCACTGAATAGAAAGAAATAAGTGAGAATCTTGAATTCCAGATAAACTATGAAAACGACATTACTAGAATTAAACTTGACACTTTGTTAGACAAAAAGAGAAAAGAGAAAAGAAGGTAACAGTTTCTTAGACTTACTGTCATTGTAGTCAGTCTCTTGATCTCTTTGAAGCACCTGCAAGATCTCGAAGGCATTGCAAATGGGTCCAAGTTCAGATCCATTCAATACCTTAATCAAGGTCAAATTAAGAGACCCTCTAGCTGTCACATTGAAAACAGCCTCTCGATAGTTGGATCCTGTTGCCAATATATCAAAATTCGGCTCTTTCTTCTCATCGTTGATGTAAATGTCAAACATCCTTTGGCCAATTTTAACTGTGTCATTGAGCTCAAGAAAGTAGAGGATCACTGTGTAGTTGTAGTCTCTATTATCATGGTCATTTTGCTGGAACTCCAATCGGGTTGAATCTATAACAGCGGTTTGTAGAACATTGAGGGGCACTGTTGTATTCGTGTTATTGTGGATGGTAACAAGGGAATTAGCTGGTGAGTAAAGACTTGATGCTGGTTTCCAAATTCTGTCATATTTGTCTTCTGGGTACCTGAAATTAGCAAATATGCTTAATAAACAGAGTTTGCAGCTTCATACTGTTTTTCCATTGATTCAAAACTGAATTAGCACTTGTTTCTGTATAGTGAATAATTTGTTGATCGTGTGAAGATATGTGTAATTGATAATATTGGATTTTACTTTAGAATCATGAACAAAATAAGACAATGTTGGGAAGCATGATGCCTGCTTAGGCATGAGTAATGGTCCCGTAGGGGGTCAAGCAAGGGATGATACTCGTGTAAGATTGTATCATCTTAGAAAATGTGGTTAAAGAATATAATAAAAAGACATATTTAAGTTCTGCATGCATAAAAAAAAAGTTAGACAAAAAGAAATTAATTTTAATATCAATCTTGTTTTACCAAATGCAATTTTAAGATTTGAATGCACGAGTTCTTCCTCTAATATTGCAGCTAGTAGCTATGTTACCTGGACTTAGGATCAGTGTCCTAATATGGTTACGTGTCATGCACGGGTAAGTTTGTCCATATATTTGGAGGATCATAACCTATACCCATATTCGAATTTGTACGGACACAGGTGTTAAACCCTGTTACTTTAGAAAAAAATGAAGAGTCCAAGTAACATAGGCAAATAGTGAGTCATTTGTGACACAATAAGAATGTGGAAATGATTTCTGTTTATTCATGGAAGCAGTTCTAGTTTTAGCCAGGTGAAAATATGATTTTGATTTTTACTTTCGATTTAAGCACCACTCTTGCTGATATCCTATAGGTTTGAGCATGCAATCAAAATGATGCCATTTCCTGGATTTATTCAGCCTCTAGAGTCATTATATAATGTTTTCTTTGCTGAGACTAATCTTATCTCACTTGTTTATGGGTTTGTAAGGATGTAGATATCATATACCTGGTCTCATTAATGCCCCCTAGATCAGTTCTGTGAACCAGTTTGAGAATATTGGCTGATTTATCCTTCAGATACTTTGAATCATTCAAAGGCCTTAGTTCGAGACTCGATATGTAGGGATCCCCATTTTCATGCACTAAGCAGAAGTCAGTATAGTTGTCAGTAGCTCTGAAAATGCCCTCTGCCACCAAGACTTCCAGCGAGTTCACTGGTCCTAATGATGTGGTTCCAATCGAAACATTGAATGAAGAGTTGAACTCAGCTCCCTCCATCATTTCAACTGCAGGGAACGAACCCCTAATCAGGTAGTCTTGATCTTTAACTGTAGGCAAGCTATAACATCTTTTCCCTGATTCAATGTCGAAAGTCCGAGCTCTTTCGTTGCCCTGATTCAAGTTCTTGCAACTTTTTCTGTCTGTAAACCATTGATCATCTGGTTTCCAAAGTATATTTCTATCTGTAAAATTTGATTCCGCACAGCATGCTATGCTCAAAAACGGCCCTGCATGAAATTTATAGCTTAGATCATCAAATATTTTGGTCAATTTTAACTTCAATTTGAAACATTTAACGTCCTTACAAGTTATGACCTAGAGTTAGATCCAATCAAAACCAATAACTGAACTGATCTTTCTATTGCAGATGGAGCAATTAGCAAGCAAAAATCTTCCTTTACTGATCTTGATCAATTCTTTTAATCAATAACATCACGAAACTGGTTAATTACCATTTTAATATTTTTGATCCAGGTTGTCCAACATAGATTCTGACAAAAACATTCCATAGCAACATCAACAACGTTGACTGTTTCTTAAAACATACTAAGTTAACACGATTTATATGTTACAGACTATGCGATGAGATTAAGATTCAGGAAAAATATGTTTGAATTTGTCAAAACTTTAATGAGCAAAAATATGGTTCAAATCATACAACGTGGTCAAGAATTTTATGTCTGATCTATGATGAACAAATTATACTAACCTTGTGCACTAATTGATCCAAGATGAACGAAGGAACAAAGGATTAAAAACGCAAAACTTCTTAAAATCCAATGAACTAACCCTTCCATCATCATCATCAAAATCATCTCATCTTAAATCGAATTCGACCCATGTCAGGTTATCAAAACCATAATCAAGCCAACCAAGTTGTCAGACTTGCACCAGCTGCTTGACTAACCCTTCTGAAAATCAAGAACTCGACCATTTCTTAACTGTGCTTTCAATGCCTCGGATGATCGAAGTTCGAGAATTAACCCAATAATTTTCACACTACGTTGGATCAAAATAACATGTTCTTGTTGATGATCATTGATGCATTTGAATTCTTGTAATGAAAACAAGGGGAGAAGGAGGAAAAAAGGGGTTGATGATAAAACAGGTTTGACTTCAAATTTTTGGAAACTAGAGCAGCTTAATTTGCTGAGAAATTAAGAAGGAATTGGAATAATAGCAAAAGTTGATGATCAAAATTTTATGTTAAAATAATGGCATTAATCAATTAGTATTCTTATTAATTTATTTTAATTTGTTTTGATGGTGGATGATAATCAATGTATTAAAATTTGGCTTTAAAATAATTGAGCTGAACAACCTCTCTTCTTCGTCTGCCTCTGTCTCTCTTCTTGTCTGTTACCATGGACGCAACGTCATGGAAAAATTATATATATATATATATATATAACCAATAAAATTAATCACTCTTCTATTCATAATTTTTTTTTTTAAATTAACTACCTTCAAATTATACAAGAGTAAACGGTAAAAAGCAAATAATTTTATGATTAAAAAAAACACACAAAAAAAAAAAGAATTGTTGTGATTATAGATAAAATATAATCATAAGTTCTATCTTTCACGAAAGTTACCTTTTTTAAGTCTTTACTGCAATATTGGTTATTTATGGTAGGTATGTATATGTATATATGTATATATGTGTATATATGTATATATATATATAAAACCTATATTTAGGGTTCATTTGCGGTAATTTTTTTTACTAGAAATGATTATCTGATAAAAACATATATATACTTACGGAATTTTTGCTTTCTGCTAGTGGTAGGATAAAATTACATCAAGCTTGATCATGAAACAATAATCCATGACAATGTACTAAAGTAGGAAATAATAGCAATTGTTTAATCTTATTTAGTTTAAATTGTCATTTTAATCATGACAGATTAAATTGATTTTGACCCTACTATATATACTCTATAGTTTTACATATCAAACAATTTCAACTTCATATTAGAGAACCAAAAATCTTGATTTAGTATATTTTGATCAGAGATTATAGACAAAAGAGCTCATCTGATCATGAATGATCCTGATAAGATAGATAGCTAGTATTTTTCCTGAAAAACACGTTCAAAACGTGAAAATTTATAAGTATTTGATTGAACTAATTTAGTTAGATGAAAGTTATGTTATGAACGTTCGAATGAATATTGGATATAAGCATGTATTCAATTTGAGTCTACTCAATTTTTTTTATATGTTTGAATAGTCATATATCTATATCCATATGTTCGAATATATGTCGGATTTCGAATACGAAAAAGAAGAGTCTAGATGTAATAATCCAAATTCTTAAACCAATTAAAACCAAAATGTCAATTTCAACAGAACGTGTAAAGACAACTAGGGTGAGTTGTAATCCCAATTTGCAAAATTAAAAGCTGTGTTTTACAGATTGGAGGATTGGGATTTTCCTCAGATTAATTGGACCTAATGTGTTCTTACTTGGTCAAATGAAATCCTAAATAAACACAACATTGTTAGAACCAGTTACCATCACAGCTTTAGTTAAAAATATCTTCTTCTTTTTTTCCTTTTTGTCGTTGAAATAAGCAAAGGTCATGAAGTTTCATGGAAGACAGGACATTTTTTTTTTAATGTCGGTTTTTACAACTAAGATTATCACTTTATCAGTTTAAAATCATTTGTCTTGGTTTTCTAGATGAATTTGAATTGTTGTTTTTGCTATATCTTAAATTCTATCAGGTTTGCTTGGTCTTTGCTAAGATGTTTGAATGCATAGCTCATAGTTGCCAATAACCTATTATTATTCTATGCTATCTATCTCATATTTTTCATTTTTCTTAAACTATCAATATTTGATACTTCTATTTAAAATAAATTCGAATATAAATATAGAAATATAACTCTTCAAATATTAAAAAAAATTTAAAAATTTTAAGCATATTCGTATTTCACATAAAATTTCAAATTCTGATAATATAAAGTATATCTACTTCCTTTTAAGAACAGGTTAAGACTAATTTTTGGGTTCAAACTTTTGGATGCATATAAGCAAAGCGAATAAGAAATAATGGAATATAGCATTATCTAATTTTTCTTAATTCAAGCCAATTCAATTTTACTAAAAAATTATTTAAATTTAATAATAAAAATATATTAATATAAATTTTTTTAAAAAAATTTAATTATTTTTATATAAGATTCGAGCTTTCTAGCTTAAACAAGAAATATAAAAAATTTTCGGATGTTGCCAAATCTTACTTAACTTATAAACATCTCTAGGCATCAAATTACCTCTAAAGAACTAATTTTTATTCTAATATATGTTACTTATATTTAAGTGTCCTAAATATTTGTATGTTTATTTTTTTTCTTAATTTTTTATATATTTTAAATTTATATTTATATTTAAATGTATATTAAATATAAATATTAAATATGAAAATTTTTAAAAGAATTAAATAGTCCGAGTAGACTCAGCATCATTCAGTCGTTGATGACAGAACTGTGAATCCAGCCCCATCTTTCGCACTTCCACAGTGATTCCAAGTTACGAAGTCAAAGAAGAAGACGTCATCGTCTAGAAGTTATGTTGAAGCCGATCAAGTTTACCTTAATACACATGCTTTGCTCGTTTCGCTGAAGGAACAATTCAAGGGCAATTGAGTAAACTCCGAGTACCAGTTTTGTAAGATTTTTAGCTGAACCAATTCTTATGCAGGTTGGCAATTATTGAAGATTCTTTCGGAAATCCGTCCAGTCAAACAAGGCTAATATCTTGGGTGATTGGTTGGTTATTTTTTAAAAAGGCATAAACTTAAAATACTATAGAGGTTTGATTCTTTGTAAACTTGGCTTCATACTTCTATTTAAATGAATATTAGATACGTGATTGATATAAAAACAATAAAATATATATTAATTATACGATAATATATTATAAATAAATAAAATTGAATATAATAAAAATATAGTTAAGACACGATTAAATATATTTAGATTTTATTTTTGTTTTTTTCTTTCAAATATGAAGTTAACAACGATCAAATTGGTTCTAATTGGTTTTTTAAAATTCATGTTTTGAAATTCAAAAATACTTAAAAAAATTTGAAAAAAAAAAACTACTTTTATGTTAATATTTAAATAAATAGTATCAATTTTAAATTTTTATTACATAAAAATATTTTTTTTTATTATCATGTTTAATCATACTCACAATTTATTTTTTTTCTTAAAAAAAATATTATATCATCATGTCCATACTGTACACATACGTTTTGCGTCCCGTGTCTAAACTTACTAGTTCTCTAGGGTCTTGATTTGTTTACTAATAAGAAGTAAATACAATTCTTTGCTTAAGCCGCCTGTCAACTATAACTACATATTTTTTAAGTAATGCAATTAAGAAATTTTGGGATTCTTTGTTTCGTCAATTTGATATAATTAAATAATATAATCAAACTTTGTGAAATCATGCTCAAGCCTTGTTAACCTGTCCCCAGCAAAGAAAAAGGCATATTCGAAGCATTAAACTTCGTCCATAACTGATACATATGGCCAAAATTAGCAATGGCTTGCTTCTGCTTTTTAGTTTCCCCCATTTTTTTATTTTTTTAATTGATGGTATGAATACTTAATAGTACTTCACCAAATGGCAAATACAACTATCAAGCCATGGTTTTATTTTACGTGGACTCTAATTTTTTTTTGATTTATGTGAGATAGTTTAAAGAGGTTATATTGGAATACGGTATTTAATTCAATTTATTCATGTACAGTCAATTTAATACCAGCAATGAAGTTCGAATCCTACCTCTTTTGTGCGTGTGTGTGTGTATATATCATCAGAGGGCTACCTAAGAATCATCCATGTAAGGAAAAAGACGAGCTGTGAAAGCAGTGATACCAGCAAAAGCTACACCCTTTGCCTTTGGCACCAAGTGCCCGCAACGGTTTACCTCAACAGGGTCATTTATTAGAAGAAAGAACTGGATGATAAAAGCCGATACATAATAGTATGGCCTAGGAAGCTTAAAAGCTTTCCCAGCAGTATGAGCTAGTGCAACAGCTTCTAGTGAAGGGAAAGGAATGTAACAGGACATCTTAATAGCAAAGGAGTCTCTAGAATCTGCAAAGGAAGTGGCTGGCTTTTGCCTAAAATCTGAGAAGCAGAAAGAGAATAATGAGATGATGAAGATAATGAAAGAGGTAACGAGTTTCGTGATTCTTTGCATTATGTTAAGTTCTCTTGTGGGGAAGAATAGAAAGAATATTTGAAGCCTTTTTGTTGTTTTTTTTGAAGGCATTTGTATGAAAGTTTCTTTGTTTGAAGAAGCTGATTTCAGCATGGTTGTAATAGATAAGATGAAAACGACTTCTTCGTACCTTTACCCTTTGATTTCAGCTTAATCTATGGCTGCAATTCTGCGTATCCTTTAATCTGTTACAGTTTGGAGAATACTAAATTAAATCACCAGAATTTGCAACAGGTTTGGTAACTTTCTTCGAGTAGTTTGTACTTAAATAATGTGAACTGTATGGCATTTGATTGAAACCAAAGCCATTATAGATAGAAGGAAAATATATATATGCAAGTGAAGGTAGATTCTTTGTTTTGTCAAATAGGTCAAAATAAAATAATGAACTATGCGAATGGGGATTAAGTTTGGCTAGCCTATTTCCATCAAGGCCTCTTCGATGCCTACAAACAACAGGTGGCATATTTCAAAGCATTAAACCTTGTTCATTTCAGACGCATAGTGCCAAAAACTAGCACTTATTATATGCATGTTTCTGAGAGAAAGAAAGGGCTTGATATTTTCATTCATAAAAGCTTCATTACAATGCCCCTTCCTCAGTGGATCCTTGTCTCCAAGGTTCAAATGCAGGAACCAGAGATTTAAGCACGGTGTAATCCTCCCCAAGTGGCATTCTCAGGGTAAAATGGACCAAACGACTAAAAGTTGGGTAACCGCTTGGTTTTTCCTTTTTTACAGTTTGGTTATGAAGGACAGTAACAGGTTAAACTCAAATTTTTGAGTTAATGAGAAATAAATCTGTCACAAAGTCAAGGTTGACCGGATCATAGTTTGAATTTTTTATCTTTGAACTTAAGTTAATATATCGATCTATATTATTATTTAAATAATAATAAAATATTAAAAATTATTTTATTTTTTTATAACATGTTCTAACTTCCAGCCACTAAGCAAAACATATTCTTGCATTCAACTATAACAATTTTAAAATTTTAATATATTTTATCAACCAATATTTATTGACCAGTATCATAATCTTGTCGTAATCTTATCATGAAAACCTAACCCAAAAACTTGCGCAAAGGAAACAAAGCTGTCATAGCCATAGATTTGACTTCCCCCCCCCCCCAACCCCAACATGTTTCTTCATGACCTGTTGCCCACGAATAAGACCAAACCAAAGCCCAACTCTTTTAGCTTTTGACAGTTAGACTTTTTTATCCTACTTTGCCCTCTTAAAAACCCGTCAACAAAGCCCTCGTTTGTTCCCAAAATGAGCAAGGTTAAAACTGTCATTCAATGACAAAACCCTCCACGTTTAAATAAAGCCACCAATCAAATTTCCTAAAACCTTCACATAGTCTTTTAAAACCCTCCAAAAGAAAAAAGACTTGGGCATTTTGCTCCTCCCTCATGGCTGCTTCAGTTCTACGGCGTGCTTTACAGCGCCGTGAGCTTCACTCTGCTTCTCTCTCCGCTTACAGATCCGTACGTTTTTCTCTTTTCTTCGTTTTGAGTCATTTCGGTTTCAATTTCCTTCAAAATTTCAGTCTTTTTTGATGTAAAAAGATCAATGCTTTTTGATTGATATGTTTCCTTTTTTTTCCTTTCCTTTTCCTTTGATGTTATCTGATTCTAGAACTCTGTTATAACTTGATTCCTCAATGGGGAAATTGTAGAGTTTTTTTTCCCACTTTTTATGTTTACTTAAAGCTCAAAGATTTTACGTTGCAGCACCATCAATGGAGATTTTTCATATTTGTTCTATTTTTTTCCCTTTTCGGGTCTTAGCCTTTTGTCAATTGTTCAGATCAATGTAAAAAATTGAAAACATTTTAGACTTCTTGTGTTGGGTATAAGTTAAGCTGGATTATTCATAATTGGTTTGTAAAGGGCTGTTGGATTGGTATACTGCGGAGTAGAATCTGTTTATAGTTATGAACTATTTCCGAGTTTAACTTTAGTAAACAAATTTGAAATATTGTTGTCAAATTTCTTTATGATCGGGTATTACTATGTGGATTTTTGTACTTGGTCATTAAAGCTTACTAGTGCTTTTTCATTTTTTTTCTTTTCTTTTATCATAGTTGACTGGAAATGCTAAGACATCGTTGGCTAGCTCTCCACTTGCCAGATGGGCATACTTGGCAAGACCCTTCAGGTATTGTTTATTCCAATATAATCCATATCAATGGCTTATTGTTTGCTAAGATGTTGTTGTTTCTGCAACACAGTGCTAGACCTGTTGGCAATGATGTTATTGGTATTGACTTGGGTACTACAAATTCATGTGTGTCGGTGATGGAAGGAAAGGTAGATTATTTTCGCTAGTAATATTATTAATCTTGTTGAGGTATGTATTATATTAGATTTCGTCGTTGGGGACTAAGTTCTACTTAGATTTTTGAGTCTTTTCTGTTTTGTGCATTTTGCAGAATGCTAGAGTAATTGAGAATGCTGAAGGTGCTCGAACCACGCCATCAGTAGTTGCCTTCAACCACCAGGGGGAGCTAGTTGTTGGAACCCCAGCCAAACGTCAGGCTGTGACCAATCCAACAAACACATTTTTTGGAACCAAACGTCTGATTGGGAGACGTTTTGATGATGCTCAGACACAGAAAGAAATGAAGATGGTATCTTACAAGATTGTCAGAGCTCCCAACGGGGATGCTTGGCTTGAAGCCAATGGAAAAACTTATTCTCCAAGCCAGATTGGTGCATTTGTTCTAACAAAGATGAAGGAAACTGCAGAAGCATACCTTGGTAAAACAGTGACCAAAGCTGTCATCACTGTTCCTGCTTATTTTAATGATGCACAAAGGCAGGCCACCAAGGATGCTGGGCGTATTGCTGGGTTAGATGTTGAAAGGATTATCAATGAACCAACTGCTGCTGCCCTTTCGTATGGGATGAATAACAAAGAGGGTATCATCGCAGTATTTGACCTTGGAGGTGGAACTTTTGATGTTTCTATATTAGAAATTTCTAATGGTGTTTTCGAGGTATTCTTCTTTCTCCTCATTTGATGTTTTGTTCATCTCTTTGCTTAATTGACTTGCTTAGGAGCTCTTTATCAGGTAAAAGCAACAAATGGAGATACCTTCTTGGGTGGAGAGGACTTTGACAATGCATTATTGGAGTACTTATTGAGCGAGTTCAAGAGAACCGATAACATTGATCTTTCGAAGGATAGACTTGCCCTCCAGAGGCTTCGGGAGGCAGCTGAAAAGGCTAAGATTGAGCTGTCATCTACATCCCAAACTGAAATCAACCTTCCATTTATAACTGCTGATGCTTCTGGTGCAAAGCATTTAAATATAGCTCTAACCAGATCCAAGTTTGAGACCCTGGTGAGCAGCTTGATTGAAAGAACTAGAATCCCATGTAAGAATTGTTTGAAGGATGCTGGTATATCCATCAATGAGGTGGATGAAGTATTGCTTGTCGGAGGAATGACTCGTGTCCCTAAGGTTCAAGAAATTGTTTCAGAAATTTTTGGCAAGTCTCCAAGCAAAGGGGTTAATCCTGATGAGGCAGTTGCCATGGGAGCTGCCATTCAAGGTGGTATCCTTCGAGGGGATGTTAAGGAGCTGCTTCTGTTGGATGTAACTCCTCTGTCACTTGGTATTGAAACTCTTGGAGGAATCTTCACTAGGTTGATCAACAGAAATACAACTATCCCTACGAAAAAATCACAGGTCAGTATTATGATACATTATGTGCTGTGTCAGATATATTGGAGAGTACAATAACTTTGCTGGTAGTGTTTAAAACTAGAAGTTGAATACGTTGTTCTGATAGACATTGTATAAGAGTACCTAAGCTATTTTCTCTCTGTTTGTGATGCATATGGTAGCCTGCATCGGTATAGAAAAGAATGTATTGCCAATACACGTGTGCTCAAATGAATCTTTGCACCATGTTGTGTAGATAAATGTTATTGTCATGTCAATCGATAGTTGAGCATTTTTGCTGGCTGCTATTGATGGGTAGTTTTTAACCGTCATCTCTACTGCAGGTTTTCTCTACTGCAGCAGACAACCAAACTCAGGTAGGAATTAAAGTTCTTCAAGGTGAACGTCACATGGCAGCTGACAACAAGATTTTGGGTGAGTTTGATCTTGTTGGTATTCCACCAGCACCTAGAGGCTTACCCCAAATTGAAGTCACATTCGACATAGATGCCAATGGGATTGTAACTGTTTCCGCTAAGGATAAGGCAACCGGAAAAGAGCAGCAGATCACAATCCGATCATCTGGTGGCCTTTCAGAGGATGAAATTGTGAAGATGGTTAAGGAGGCTGAATTGCATGCTCAGAGAGATGAAGAGAGAAGAGCTTTGATCGACTTGAGAAATGGTGCTGATACGAGCATATATAACATTGAGAAAAGCTTGAATGAGTACAGAGACAAGGTTCCCAGTGAGATTGCATCAGAGATAGAGTCTGCTGTGGCGGAGTTGAGGAAGTCAATGGCTGGGGAAAACATAGATGAAATCAAGGCCAAATTAGATGTTGCAAACAAGGCTGTTTCAAAGATTGGAGAGGACATGAGTAAGGGTTCTGGTTCTGATGGCGGTTCCTATGGTGGCTCCTCAGTTGAGGATCAGACCCCAGAAGCAGAATATCAGGAGGTCAGGAAGTAAATGCTTTGAGTCAAGTACATATCATACATGACATATTTGTATAATTGTTAATTTTAGTTTGATTTTTGCAAAAGCATTGTATCGAAATCATTATCAAAACTTTGTTAGTCGGATTTTTCGTAGTTTTTAAAATATTAATATTCAACACATATTCAAACATGAACATGAAAGAATGATTTTTCAAATATATGAAAAACATTGAGCAAAGTGAATATACCCATTACCTAACTTCTGGTAACATAAACAAAATCAAAAAATAAAAATATTTAAATGAATCGGAATCTCTAGCTGCTTCTATCATTTAGACACGGTATTTTTAACCAGATATCAAACCATTTACAGAGAACAAGACCCTGTCATTCTCGACATTCAAATAATAACATATTAGACAAAAGTTAAAAGAAAAATGGAATCCATTTTCAGTGACATACAAGTTTCATAATTAATTTTCCTAGGCGGTGCTGTAAGTTGCTGATTATGTTTACCTGAAATCTGCATTAGTATTTAACTGATCAGGGAATGAGACTGCTACTAATCCAAAACTTCCATATAGACAACCTTAGATTGCCAATAGTTTAGATGCAATGACATGTTTAAAAGTTTGACTTACGTATGATAAATTATTACAATAACGGTTGTACTTCCCTTTCTTTGAAGAAAGACATGTGCCTTTACTGCTATACTCCTTGACTTGAACTATGTGATGAACTCTCTTTTCTTTTCTTCTTCACTCTATTTTTGTGTTCTCTCTACACTTTACTTTTCTATAATATATATATATATATATATTCAAGTTGTAACTTGCATGTCACCATTTGCTAAAGTTCGAGTCTATCTAAATTTCCCATTTTTACCCAATAAGCGATTTCTTCTTAATTGTATTAATTATGACAAAATTCTATTGCAAATGTTTTTTAACATTCTTTCCATTTGTCATAACATATAAAGAACCAGCCATGGCACCTTTAGCACCTACCACAAGCCCTTCCTAATGATAACTAGGAGAGAATAAACCAACAACTCATTGCTGAAAAAGTTAGGAAAAAGAAAGTGAGATTATTATGATAGAAAAAAATTTACAATATATAAATTCAAAGATTCGGATGAGGCTGAACGATAGGGTCAAACGTCACCAGCTAAATATGATAGCCACAGTTAGCATGCTCCTACTAGCAGATTTTCATGCAACTAAAAAGAAAAATTTGTTAGAGTTGAACATCATCATCATCATCTTAACCATCACTATCCAAATCCAAGGAGTTATCAACACTAGAGGTCTGCAGATGCGGCAGCTCGTTAATAACATATCTTGCATCGGAAACCAACGCGTTTTTTGCTGCTCTAACCTTATCAATTTTCAGAATTTCAACAGACCCCCTACTCTCCTTCCCAGAGGCTTCTTTTTCTGCCCCCGCAGATTGTGCTTTTCTCTTAGCTTCCCTGATATGTGGTGGTCGATGTACTTCTCATGCATGGCCCTATTTTTAATCTGCTTCAAAACTGGGAGACTAATAAGAGCTCCAGTACAGTAGTTACCAAGTTTTGACTGCTGCTTCTTAGGGCCAGAAGAAGATCCCTCATGACACTTTTGGAGAAATCCCTTTTTTTCCAATAAATTCTTTGGGGGTGGAAATCATAACATTTGGTAGAGCATGCATAAGTGGACGTGTGTTGGGCTCAAGAATGGAGAATAGATCCACTTCATCACCTTGGTTTACATGACAATGCTTTTGCAACAAATGCCACGCCCTTTTTTCAGTACAAGATGTCTTTCCCATTTCCTGCAATTTGACCTTTTATTCCTAGGTGCACCAGGTTCAAACAATTTGATTGCAAAGAATGACAAATGTCCGATGGGTGATAAGTTTTTTTTTTTTTTTCTTTTTTTCTTCCCTCGATCGAGGCTGGGGTTGAAATGGAGTTAAATGGTCAGACTGGATTTTATCAAAGCACTCCTGTGTGGATTTTCCTGGAACCTGCAATAGATTTTCGACATGTACCTAAGGCCCATGTCAATAGTATCCAAAAAGCAAAAACACATCAGCATATAAAGAATATAAGCCAAAACCTACACTACAAGAGCAAATGCAAGACTATAAAAGTAGATTTACAAACCTAGATACTACCTAGTAAATTAACAAGTAGTCATTCACATCTAGACACTAGGGATACCACAATATACCTGGTAAAAACCCTCACAATTTTAAGTGGCTCTCCTAAAACTTAAAAACCAATTCAAAGATTTTTTGAAAGAAAATCAATTGTAAGTGTTGAATAATTTATGTTTGCAAGACAGCAAAAAGAAAATGTTCTCTTTTTCGACATTTATTATCATCATCATCATTATCGTCGTCATCATTATTATTATTATTATTATTATTATTATTATTATATTTGTTTTGGGTTTAAATTTAAGTTTTAAAGTTACCACTGTAAATTCAATTGAACTTTGTGTTAAACTTTTATTAAAAATTTTTTACATTTCTAATTGCAGTATTTTAGGTAATTTTAATCTATTTATTAAAAGTTGAACTTTTTGTGATTTTGATGACACCATTTCAAATTTATTCATAAAATCAAAATTTGTTACATCAAAACTCTAATTTAGAATGACAAAATGTATAAATTTTTCCTTAATAACTACCAAAATAAAAATAAAATAAAATGACAAGCAAATGTTTATAATTTTTATAATTAAAGTTGTCGGGATCAAATCATAATTTCGGAAATTAAAAATTTGAGTACTTTTTCAAATAATTATAGTTGTTGATAGATAAATGCTAATCTTAATATCTTATAGTACTTTAATTCAATTGACATATATTAATAAAAAAAATTTAGTATATCGATAAACTCTAATATTCTTTTTCCTAACCAATTGAGAATGGTCAAGGATTCAAAATTTTTGTACTGAGTGGAAAGATAGGGAACCTAAGGGAGACCACGGTGTTATTTGATAACACGAAAAAATAAATAAATATTAAATTTATAATATAAAATTATTTAATATATTATTAAAAATTAAATATATTTATATTATTTAAATTTTATTTGTACATATAAAGATATGTAATATTTATATATATATATATATAAACTGTGGTTTTAAAAAACAAAAATCTGTAGAATCTTATCAACTAGTTTAAGAGAAGGGGGAT
>JAQSVH010000004.1:5660653-5672341 GCA_029448705.1 Adansonia digitata
TTTTAAGGCACTCGCTGGGAGAGAATAGATTCAGTAGAATAATATCTCTCTGTTTGATAATTCTGTGTAGTTAATTATTTTAGATACTATACCACTGCATATATTGTTATATATTAGATGTTTACTTTTTTTTCCTCCTCAAATGAGTGTAGAATGGGTGGTAAGACGCACTTATGTTCATAAAAGAGAATTATTGTTCTAGTTCGTATAGTAAACATATTCTTGGAGAGAGCCAATCATATATCCCTGAACAGGATTAAGTCTCAAATTGTTAAATGGACGAGGATACCTAGGTGAAGACCGAAAAAAAAATTTTACTTTGCTTAGGCCGGTGAGAGAGAAAGAGATTGGGATAGAAGAGAGAAGAAAAGAAGAGGAGGAGAAGAGAGAGGTGGATGAGGAAGGCCGGTGGTTACTTACCGGCAAGTGGCTGGCCGGAGAGGAGAAAATTGTGGAGGAGTGGGAGAAAGTAGATGAGAGAAAGAAAGGAAGAAGAAAGAAAGAAAGAAGAGAGGAGAGGTGAGGTGAGGAGAAAGAGAAATGTGGAGGAGATTGACCTGAGCGGGCCGGCTGCCTAATATATATATATATATATTTATCCTTTGAAAAAATTATTCATCACTTCTCTTCTTTCTTATTTTCAAAGTACTTTTTTTTTTCAACTCATGCAATGTGTGTGCCAATTGTAATTAATTCCAATATTATAATATATTTTTTCTATATTAAAATCAAATCATACAATATTAAGTGTTACTTGGCGCATTATGCACCATACAGTTATATATTTGATCAATCTAGTATTAAAACTCAATCTGGGATGAATTCTGATTGATGGTAACTGGATATAAATGATTTTTCCAGGTTTTTGTGAATGATCAATTCTTGAATTGGGATCCACAGAACAGAATTAAAGTCCGGATTGTCTCTGCTAGAGCTTATCATTCATTATTCATGCAAAACATGTAAGTAAAGCTAAGCAAATTTTAAAATGCTTTTTTATCAGCTTTTTTTGTTTGTGTTTTTCTCAGGTCTAAGCCTTAGCCTACCCCAGATAAGTCTCTTTATTGTTGTCATGATGTTAATTATTATATGTATCATATGTTGAGTTTTATCAGCATCCCTATAGAAATTGCATGGAGGGATTTAAAGTTATAGAAAGATTGGTAAAAAGAAAAGTTTAGTGTACAATTGGATGAATTTGGGTGGGTTGCAGGTGTATCCGACCCACTCTTGAAGAGCTGGAGAATTTCGGAACTCCGGACTTCACTATATACAATGCTGGACAGTTCCCCTGTAATCGTTATACACACTACATGACATCTTCCACTAGCATAGACCTTAATCTTGCTAGGAGGGAGATGGTCATCCTCGGCACTCAATACGCCGGGGAAATGAAGAAGGGTCTTTTCAGTGTTATGCATTATCTCATGCCTAAGCGTCAAATCCTCTCCTTGCATTCTGGCTGCAATATGGGAAAAGATGGAGATGTTGCCCTCTTCTTTGGACTGTCAGGTATAGTATCATCGGATCAAAGATCATCGATGTGGTGCTACCAGTCCCCGAAAACGATATGTTGTCCTCCTACTTTGTTCTTGAAAAGCCTTAATACATTTGTTTTGAAAAAGGATTTTATGTCCATTTTTATTACCTTGGTTTTGCATTTTTACTAATGTGTTTACTTCATTGACTTTCTTAATAGGTACTGGCAAGACTACTCTTTCTACTGATCACAACCGGTATCTGATCGGAGATGATGAGCACTGTTGGAGTGACAATGGTGTGTCAAACATTGAAGGCGGTTGCTATGCCAAGTGCATTGATCTTTCAAGGGAGAAGGAGCCTGATATCTGGAATGCCATTAAGTTTGGCACTGGTGAAGATTCTATGTCATCCCTGTTTTTTTAGATAATTTTTTTGTAACTGGAATACAATCATAGTGCTTGGTTTGATCTTTTTAATTTCTTTGCTTCTGCAGTGCTGGAAAACGTAGTGTTCGATGAACATACAAGAGAGGTGGATTACAGGGACAAATCAGTTACAGGTATATATTATCAACAATCTGGGACTCTTAAATACAATAGAAGAAAAACAGATCATAAAAAAGCTTTCAGTGCCAAATTCCATGGTGTCAAACGTGGTAGAGGTCAATAACTTGTATAGATAACTGTGAAATTGGAGGGGGAAGATAAAACAATATGTAGAACATCTGGCAGCGAATCATTCTTTAACATGATTTTTAATGTTATTTTTCTTTGCTTGCAGAGAATACTCGAGCTGCCTACCCTATCGAATACATTCCCAACGCCAAGATACCGTGTGTTGGACCACACCCCAAGAATGTCATTCTTTTGGCATGTGATGCCTTTGGTGTTCTGCCACCTGTTAGCAAGCTGAGTCTGGCGCAAACCATGTACCATTTCATTAGTGGCTACACCGCTCTGGTATGTTTCAATGTCCGATTAAAAAATAGTTTTTGTTGTCCCTTTGACTTAGTTGCTGATACGACTTACGAGGCTTGGGGTTCTTGTATCTTGCCACTGAACTTGGTTGACGATGGTACTTTATAGGTGGCTGGCACAGAAGACGGTATTAAGGAACCGACGGCAACGTTCTCGGCTTGCTTTGGCGCAGCATTTATCATGTTGCATCCTACTAAGTATGCAGCCATGCTCGCCGAGAAAATGCAGAAGCATGGAGCAACCGGCTGGCTAGTCAATACTGGCTGGTCTGGTGGAAGGTAAACTACTTGGCTTTGCAAACCATTATTGGAATAACATTTAACTCTTTTTCCTGAAAATATCGAATCAATTGCCATGGATTTTCTGCAGCTATGGCTCTGGAAACCGTATCAAGTTATCATACACCCGAAAAATCATCGATGCCATTCACTCCGGTACCCTCTTGAATGCAATATACGAGAAAACCGAGGTGTTTGGGCTGGAGATCCCCACTGAGATTGAGGGAGTGCCTTCAGAAATCCTGCGTCCGGAAAACACTGTAAGCCGTCCATTCCATCAACTTTTTCAGAGCTTGATGTTGGTCTCAAACCTGTTTCTTCAGTAGGTTGCTTGAATCGTCTCTCAATATTTTAATGTATTCGGATAATCGTATTTGCAGTGGGCTGACAAGCAGGCATACAAGAACACATTGTTGAAATTGGCTGGTCTGTTCAAGAACAACTTCGAGACCTTCACGAATTACAAGATTGGTAAGGACAACAGGCTGACTGAGGAGATCCTAGCAGCTGGTCCGAGTTTTTAATTTCTAGAACCCATCAAGAAGACAAGAAATTGTAGTTAGCAGTTGGCGCATAAAATGATGGAATGTGAGAGAAATAAAGAGTTTGTGTTTTGTAATATGAAGATGTAGTCCTTTACTGGGTCTGATTCATATGTAAATTATGGTTTCTTATGTCACTCCATATTCAGGCTTCGGTACTGAAAATAGTTCATTGTTTAAATTGAAAAGTAGCCTACCTTCAGTTGTTGCTGGGCTCAGTCCCTGAAGGACCTTAACAAGTGAGAGGAAGTACTTGGTGGAGTGTTCATGGGCGTCCGGACTGCGGTTCGAATTATTTTAACTCTTTTAGGTTGAGGTTCAATGGATGTGCAAGTCACGATTCGAATTACTGTTTTAACTCTTTTATTTTAATTTGATTAGATTTATAAGTTTGTTTTATTGTTAAAAAATTAAAATATTTAAAAATATTTTTATATATTTATAATTAAATTTTTATAAAAAATATTTTTATTAATTAAATAATGATTCGAGTAGAATAACCTGTATCGAAAAATGTATTACTCAATGTATTCAATCAATTCCAAGCATCGTTGAACAAAAATTCTACGCCGTGGAGGTTTATATTCGACAAACATAAAATGGAGAGTACAATAAACAAACAAAATGGAGAGTATAGATTTTATTTATTATAAAATTTTAAGTATTTTTTATTAATTTTGTTTTTAAAATTTACAGTTATTCAATTTATAAAAGTACTTACTATTTATGTGTAACTTTCTACATTTTTATTTTCTTTTTATCTAATTTTTTTTTCACCCGCCATTTGGTTGTATATTTATCATCAAAGGTAAAATTATTACGTTTTAAGGTTTAGACGAAAATGATATGTCTTTTCAAAATTTGTGATTAATTTTAATGTAAAAAAGTAATAAAGAAAATCATGAAATTAAGAGTTCAAAAAGTGGACATAGTTTTCAAAAAAATTAAAAAAAAGAACACACAAAAAAAACCGGAAAACAGAAAAGAAAACGTTGGCATGATGCTGTAAAAGAAGCAGAGCACGATTGCGTAACCGAACGAAACAAATGGAGAAGTAAACGTCAATCAATTATTATTAAAATTTCCAAACAAAAGAAGAATATATAAATATAGAAAATAAAGATTTTGTTTTATGTCTTTACCTTCTTCAACTGCTCCAACAGAAAGAGGGGAAAAAAACGAAAAGAAAAGGAAGCTCTGCTGCTCTACAATCGAGCCTTCAACCAGAAGAAATAGCTCGATCCTCGTGCACCATGGATGATCCGTCTAATCCTTCCTGGTTTACTCCCAAACGGTAATTTTTTTTGAATTAAAAAATTAGCTTTGAACTGTTTTATCCGGAAATTGTGCTTGTTTTTTTCAATTTTGCTGAATTTTAATTGCTTGTTATGGCTGATTCTAATTGCAATTAGGGTTTATGAAAGAAAAAGTTAGCTGAAGGTTGAACTTTTTTTTTACTCCACTTTTTTTTTTATAGAGATGCTAATTCTTAATTTATATTATTCTTTTGTTTTTTCTTTTTGTAGGTTATTGATTATATTTTGTGTGATTAACATGATAAATTATGTGGATCGAGGAGCAATAGCGAGTAATGGTGTTAATGGAAGTATTAGGACTTGTGATGAAAAGGGAATATGCACATCCGGCAGTGGAATTCAGTAAGATTTCACCCCAAAATGTTTGTTTTGATGCGTAAATTCAGCTGTCATAAAATGCTCTTTTTAAAAAAAAAAAAAATTACTTATTAATTGTCTTCCTAAAAGATGTTTGCTTGCAGGGGTGAATTTGACTTGACTAATTTTCAAGATGGTCTCTTATCGTCTGCATTTATGGTTGGACTTCTCGTGTCATCCCCAATATTTGCTTCTTTAGCAAAGAGGTAAATTACCTTCGATAGTTCTTCTCATGTGTTACTTTTTAAAAATTTAAAGTTTTTCAAAAGTGGCATTTTGGTAGTACCGCTGCCATGTTAAATACTAATGAAATCAACATTAATTTTCAGGGTGCATCGATTCGGTTTATAATGTTAGCTCATTTCTATGGTTGCAGCCACAATCCTTTTAGGCTTATTGGAGTTGGATTATCTGTTTGGACCTTTGCTGCAGCTGGATGCGGTAGTGCATTTTCTTTTTGGTTTATTGCATTATGCCGCATGTAAGTCTAGCAATCTCAATACACTTTGGGAGTTGGTTGTAATTCAAACGTTACTTAATTATTTTCTTGTGTTACATTGTTTTTATGCGTATGTGTGTGTGTGTGAGCGCACACATGTGTGTGTCTGTGTTTGTTAATTGTGGCTGTTTCTTTGATGTTTTAGGCTGGTTGGTGTTGGGGAAGCTTCATTCATAAGTCTTGCAGCTCCATTTATTGATGACAGTGCTCCCATTTCCCAGGTTCATTTTTCTTGTTTCTTTTTTCTTTAGAACATAGAGCTAGCTGAACTACCTTTCTTGCCCAAACTACAGATCATGCTAATTCAATGTCATACTCCAGAAAACAGCCTGGCTTGCAATTTTTTATATGTGCATACCTACTGGAATTGCTCTTGGATATGTTTATGGTGGATTTGTAAGTTTGTATATCCCTTTCATTCTTTCTCGCTTTATATGTCAGTTTTACATTAAAGAAGTGACTCCTAGACCAAATCACTTGGTGGGTTCCTCTGTACTGTCTAGACATGTCAGCAGGATGTTTGATGATGAATCACAAACCGTGTTTGCTTATCATATAGGTCGGGGCCCATTTCCACTGGCGCTATGCTTTCTGGGGAGAGGCGTTATTAATGCTTCCATTTGCCGTTTTTGGCTTTGTGGTGAAACCTTTGCAGTTGAAAGGTAATTGTTTTGGTGTGTCATCTGCACTCCTAAGTTTGCTGCTTTATGATCCCATAACAATTTAAGTATTTAACTTCAGCGTTATTGAACTTTAAACAATAGGTTTCTCCCCTGTTGAATCAAAGAAAACATTGACATCTGTTGAGACAGTGTCTGCTGTAACTGAAGGTACATGTTCTCCCTATCATTCTTCTTTTTGTGTTAATTTGTTACTGGTTCCACTATTTAGTGAGAAGTTGCTTGCAATAGTGGGGTGCTAAGCACATGCTAATGTATTTTTGCATGTCACAAGTAAAGGTTTTGAATAAGAATGGACAGACTAGAAAGAAAGTGTTAGGTTCTCCCCTTAATAAGCAATAGAGCTAGTTTTTAGCATAATCAGACAAAAAACACAATTGCTAGAAAAAAAAAAAAACAAAAACCGTTCTCACTTAAAGTAGATGGTTTTTATTATTCTCGTGCATCTCACCCTGCTTTTATTCCAAATGTTTACGTAAGAAGTGGTTCAGTGTGTGTCTGGGGATGTATCCAAAAAATAGAAGCAATTCCTGGTCCATGCGGTAAGACAAAGATCAGAATGCAAAATTCTTCTCCCTAGACAAAAATGCTGGTTTCTAAACCCAAACAGAACTCAACTAAAACTTTTGGTTTATTGGTTTGAGAGAAAATTGGACTAGAAATTTTTCACATTGACTTTAAACATAGATTCTATTTTTGCATGTCTTCTCTCTCTCTCTCTCTCTCTCTAAATATATATATATATATATATATACCAAAATTGAACCAACTAGAAAAATCCAAATAAACCTAAGCAAAATGGTTCATAAGTTTGTTCCTTATAGTAAGCTGGCCTGCCAGCAGGTAAAGTGCCTTTTTTACCCCTCTAAAGCACTCTTGTTTTTCTCTAAGTTTGACATATCCTAGTTGCAGATTTGGAGGTATCAAAACTAGATGGCCATGTTTTGGTTGGAGGTGACGTTATCAGTGCTGATGAATTGAATAAAACTTCCAAGTGAGTAGTTAACCCATGGTTTTTATTAAATCTTTCGGTTTTTTTGTTTGTGGCAGTGTACCTTATGATGGGGCAAACTGCTTCAAAACAATGTTTACTTACGGGCTTTATTCACAATTAGAAATTTTACTAAAGAAAAGGGAGAGAAGTCATCAAATAAGAAAAATTGAGAGGAATTGTAATTAGTATGACAATAGGATTCTAGTTGTATTAAGAATGTTGGACACGTTTGGGCCACCACCCTTCTCCGTAATGTACCCAACAGCCTTATTATCAATAGGCTCCTAGTCAAAAAGTGGGCATAACTGCTATGACTTGGGAGATGATGATGACTAGGTTGCAAGGAAAATGCACTGAACATGGAAAAGTTAAAAGATGAATAGGTAATAGCCAATCTTGGGATGGAGGAGTCCTAAATCTATGATATCCTATCACTTGGCGGCAGGGATGTTTGATGTAGTTGTGAAAGCGGGTTATGCGTCTTTGGTTGAAACAAATATATCGCATCCTGTTTTAGTGATGTTAAAAACAAATGTAAAATAGGATTAAATTTACGGATGCATAAAATAAATTTTCTGTGTATGTTAATATTTTTGATTCATTCCATTACTTATCCTGTTTAAGGACTGAAACATTTTCTTTGGCAGGTCACTAAACATATGCAACATCTTGAATCAGGTTTCTCGGTTTGCAGAAGACATGAAAGTGCTTTTGGTGGACAAAGTTTATGTTGTAAATGTTTTTGGTAGACACTCTTCACATCCAGTTGAGATATGCTCTGACAAAAATGAATATCAACAAAATGCTATGAGTTTTTCAATTTTTGTCCCAATTTTGCATTTCTAGTTTTGCTCCTGGATATTTCTAAGACAATCTATGGAAAAATGTGATCATTAGTTTCTTATTAATTCTTTCTAGCTAAGCCTGTTACATATGGTCTTAATTTGGCTTGTGAAGAATTACTCTACCAACGTTTTGTCTGGCAGGTTACATAGCCTACAACTTTGTCATTGGAGCATACTCATATTGGGGGCCAAAAGCTGGTTATAATATTTATCATATGGTACAGTTTCTAACAAGTTGCATGCATTTTGTTTTCTATCAAAATCTTTTCCTTTTAGCATTTTCTTTTTGACGGCATAAAGAATCATAATGGCCTCTTCTTTTGGTACTGTACTAACTGAACTGTGATTTCTGCAGAAGAATGCAGATATGATGTTTGGAGGAATTACAATTGTTTGTGGGATTTTAGGAACATTATCTGGTGGCTTCATACTAGATCGCATGAGTGCTACGATATCCAATGCTTTTATTGTGAGTTTTGCTTCTCTTTGATGATGTTTTATGTGAATGGTTTCTTTTTACATGCTTATTGGAAACAAGAAATTCGCCTTTTTTTTTTTTTCATTTGGATAGTAAAATAAGTTGATAAAAATACATTTTCAGAGAAATTAAACTAAAAGTGCTATTCTTTGTTATTTTGCCCGATACAGCCTCTGATTTAATAAAGCAACATATGGCTATAGGATTATGTTAATGTAAAATTACCTGTCTCACTATTACTTGTCTAAATCCAAACAACTAAAGAAAAATTATAACCAGAACAAAAACCGATAGTGACTTAAGTGGCAAACAGATGTTATTGATTTCCATAAATTAAATAGCTTCCATTCTAATTCTAGTTGAAACTAAGCTATGAATTTTAGTCTGAAATTGTCTTCTTTCTGTTTGCTGTTTATAGCAATATTTATGGCTTACTTTCTTCTATAACAGCTTCTTTCAGGGGCAACATTTCTGGGTGCAATATTTTGCTTTATTGCTTTCTGTCTCAGGAGCTTGTATGGCTTCATTGTGCTTTTTGCAGTAGGTGAATTACTTGTTTTTGCAACACAGGTAAAATAAAAAAAAAGGGACTATGTTGGATATATGGTCTTATTTTTCTCCAAATTATTATGTACCTGTATTTCTAGAGGTGTAGGAACTCTCTCTCCCTTTTTAAATTATGTTCATTTCGTTGAAGATTTAATTGGAATTTATGCCAGAGTTATAGTGTATTGTTTTCTAGAAATTGAACCAGATTTTCATATTTTACATTTGATAATAGAAAGAACTTTTCAAGTCCACATTTGTGTTTGCAGTGAATACATTGGCACTGGAGCTATATTCATTTTGGACTGATATTATCATGAAATATTTAACTAGTTCTACTACTTAGTGGAGCCACTGTCTCACCGTTCATTGATTTTCTAGGCTCCAGTCAATTACGTGTCTCTCCATTGTGTCGAACCAAGTTTGAGACCATTATCTATGGCCATCTCTACAGTCTCAATTCACATATTCGGCGATGTGCCTTCCTCACCACTTGTTGGGGTTCTCCAGGTGTGGATATTTTTTTGGATCTGAACTTGTATAGTCACGTGTTTTGATCTGGTAGATTTGTTTATCACATTAATATGCTGTTACTTAGGCCTTTTTTTTTTTTGAACTCTGAAAAGTTTTTCCTGCTAATTTTGAAAACAATATTCCAAAATCTTTCAGCTTTTAAAGTGTTCTTAATTCTAGACATGATTTTCAATTGATTACAATGGATGCATTTGTCTTTGGTAAATGTAAACGCAATATCTTTTCAAACTATTGCCAAAAATACTATTTACCGCTAAAAATTTTTAGGTTGAAAACTTGATTCTTGGACCTCGTATAAATTTCAATATTGAATAAATTAAATGAAATTATAATAAGCAAATAAAGTATGACAATGCAACTTAATATATATATATATATGTATTGTGGAAATTAATTTGCCCATTGCTGATGAGCTGTTCTGCTAGAATTTGATGCAAGCATTTGAATATACTTGCATTTCTTTCAAATGAGGCACTTATGAATTATGAAATGTCTATCAACCTCAACCTATCTAATTCCATAATTTAATGTTTTAAAGCATCATTGTGACTGGTGATGTTTTGAGCAGGATAATATTAACAATTGGAGGGAAACTGCACTTATTCTGACTTCTATTCTCTTTCTTGCTGCTGGAATATGGTTTATTGGTGAGTAATAATAAGTTCTTGACAATATTTCCGGGAAAAGATCCAATGATAGATTATTTTCGGTTTTTTTTCAAATTGGTGAAGCCTCCTTTAAGCATGCTAATGTACTTGAAGCAACCAACAGTGCATCACTTGTCCAAAATGATGCCGATTAGTCAAACGTTCCCACTTGTTACTGGATTAAGAGTTATGATTTGTGTGCAATAGAGACCAGGCAGCATCTTATCTGAGAAATAAAGTTTGATGCAACTATGTCTATATATCCTATATCCAAAAATCTGATGCGGCATGATAGCCTGATAAAAAGCTGGAACTTTTCCAATATCATTGTCATGTTAACGAAGAATTTATAATTGTTGTCCTTTGACAGGTGTTTTCCTACATGGTATTGACAAGTCTAACGATGAACGTGAAAGCCAAGTCTCTGCAATCACAATAGCCAGTAGGAAGCCATTGCTTGATGGCAATAGGGATGCGAGTTCTTGTGAACCCTAAGGTTCAGACCTAAAATGCTAGAAAAGACTTGCAAGGTACCAAATGTAAATAAAATTTTTTGTTTTATTTCAACTGTTACTTTTCCTAGTTGCACAAGTTTGCAAAATTTATTCAGGTTAGTTTAATTGATGCTGTCTCTGAAATCAGTAATTTTGAAGCAAAAAGAAACACAAATTTGGTGGCATTATTTTAACTATTCCCCCCCCCCCCCTCAAGTCGATTTCGGCAAACTACATTTGCCAACGGTGAGATTGCTGGTAAGGAAAGATAAGTTTTCAACATAAAACTGGGTCTCCAATAGAGAGAAAAAGAATACGCGATATATCGAAGGTATTTGATGTTGTCAAACTTACTGTGTTTAGAATGTTCGATATATATCAACTAATTTTATAGTTACATACTATGAAAAAATGTTATAGAATAATCAGTGCACATTATTTCTTCTTTTTTTTTTTTTTTTTGTTCCTATTACATTCTATTTGCATTCTTCCTCTTTTTTTTCTCCTGATTGTTTGCAGATTTATTATGGATGATATTTGGATTGGACCTTTCCATTTGCTTTATTGATTGAAGTAATGGCTGAATTCACATGCTAGGAACAGTGCCCATCTTTTTAGGGTTTTAGTTTGAGAGATCTGACTAAACTTGCTGAAAATACCTCGTTGATCATAAATTTGAAAAAGTTTTAGGGCTACTCTTTGTTCCTGCCATTTTTTTTTCACTTAAAATTTGCAGTTGCCATTTTAATTTCAAAGGCGCGAAAATAAAGGCAGGCAAAAATGACTGTACTCTTTCAGTATGACCTATCGAAGTTCTTGCAATTAAAGATGGATACATGTAATAAATAATGGAAAATGTTAACCATTGTCACTAGATGCCCGTACTTAAGCCGATATTTATAAAAGAAAAAAATACAATTGATATATTATTTTTTTCTCGAATTTAATAAAAGTAAAATATTATATGTAATTTTTTGAAAATAGTAATTAAATATATTTTATCTGATGCATATAAGCAG
>JAQSVH010000004.1:5679604-5703877 GCA_029448705.1 Adansonia digitata
AACTAGCTAGGAATATATACAACAAATTTCTTCTAAATTTAAAACTTTTAGCCTAATTCTTCAAATACCATTTTATTGAAAATATATCTTTATATATAATTCATTTTTGGTACACCGATAGATAATATAATTTTTTTAACTCTACAAATGAATTTAAAAAATTAACATATATTTTAATTTTTATTTAAATTTTTTATATATCTCGAGATATATATACGTCACCCTCTTAGTCTTATTCATAAAGTCTAAAACTTCACTTACAAGATAGTTTCTCGTATATATTTAATCCAACTTTTCAACATTAAAGGGTTGGGGGATCTATGCTTCTTCTATTCATCCTTTCCTTTCCATATATATATATATATATATATGTATATATACATACATATGTTATTCCTGGTAAAAGTTGGGCAAGGGTTAGGGGTAGAACTAATAATTTATGTATTTATATTGTGTTTGTATATTTTATTATATAATACTTGTATTTAACATATTTTATATTTATTTTGATACATTAATAATTTTTATTATATAGATATGAAATATTCGCATATTTATTTTATTTTTTGTATCAGACCATATCAAATGAGATTCAATCCCTGAAATAAAAGTTAACCCTAAAACATATAGCCTAGCGTCGCGTTAAGTGGTATATGACACAACTGCTTTGTTTTCACTTGTTGAAGAGGATTATCCACTGTCCTTTCAAGGTTTCAATCTCACTAATTAAGAAAGGGCCATTGCCAACTTGGCATTTCAACTTCAACTTTCTTTTCACTTTGAAAACCAAAATAATGGAGTTTTCAAAATTATTTAGAGCAACATCGAACTATTCTTTTCTTAAAAATTTTATTAAAAGATAAAAAATATATATATTTCTAAAAACTTGGTAATTTGACTTTTAATTTTAGTGTTAAGGGATCAAATCCTAGTAATTTCAAATATCAAAAACAAAACTTCTACTTAATTATCTGTTTAGATAAATGGTAATAAAAAAATTTACTAAAACTTTTCCCAACACTAGACCATTTTATCAAAGTTTTGCTTGAGACATTGATAATGTAAATTGTAGTTTTACGATCGAGATTAAAAACTATCATATATCTCATTTTTTTATATATATATTGACAAAAATATATAAATTTATTCTTATATCAATATTTAAATAATAATTTAAGCTTTCGATATGAATATCTTTAATATAATAAGACACTTAAATCATAAAATTTTGTTAAATATCAATAATATATATCCCTGTAAAATTAAATATGAATGATTTTAATATATATTACGACAAGCTTAGGATTTTGATGAGATAAGCTTAGTATTTTGGAATATCAAGTGAGGCACTAGAAACGTCAGTATGACAGCTTAATTTTCGTATATTAAATTATGTAATTAAAGAGATTGAACTAACGAAAGTGTATATAAATAATATAGGAAACTTTTAAGAAAAAGAAAAGTTTTATATTTTCTTTTATCATTTTGTCTCCAAGCATTATGCCAATACATAATTCTGGTCCTCATCGATTGATCATCATTCGTCGTATATGAATAAAATAACAGTGTGAGGAAATTTAAATAATAATTGCATGGTAATTAAAAGCACGTGGAGGGCAGGCATGCATGTAAACTCACATCTCTTACGTACAAAGACTTTTTTAGATAAATTAATTCAACAATCGTCGTCTGTCTATCCTTTTTATGAGAAAAGATTGTACCAAACAATTATTTGGGGACAAACATATATTTCTTTTGTTTAGTTTTCGACACCTGCCCCTCCCTAACTTTTTTATTTCTTTATATTTTTTTAAATTTAATTAATCAGTTATTATTAATAAAAAATCTTAATCCAACTCAAAATCAATTGGGTCTTATGATTTATGGGCCAATATTTATAATCTGTCTTGAACTAACTTCACCAAAAAAATGGATCCCAATCCACTTTGTAGGTTCAAAGGGACTAGGCCCAAAAGTTCCTGACCCACTCTAAATTGGAATCCAACTTAGTTCGAGCCTATTTGCAATTAGAAGATTGCACAATTGGATTACGGGCACTAAGTCCGAAATTGTTGTCACAAAGTGAATTTTTATTTGAGATTTGATCGGTCAAAATTAAATGCTTACATCCAGTTATATATATATATATATATATATGAAAAAAAAGCATATATATTCCATACACAGTGAACCATCATTGTAAACTGTAAAAGCCATGTTATTCGGTAGTAGAGCAAGTGAGAAAAGCGAAGAAATCAAAGCGAAGAAAGTATATAACATGTTTCTAATCTCAAGGATGGGAAAGCTATTTAAAAGTGTTCAATAAGGGAATAGATTAAGCAATTCAGGCTAAGTTCATTAGCTTTCATAGTTCATGTCAATGAATAAATTAGTGAGGCACACACCCTCTACTTTTCTTTTTTAAAAATGATTTTTACGAAAGTATTCAAAATCAAGAAAACTGTTAATCATAAAACGACATTCTAATTGAGATTTTTTTACCAGAATATCCGAAAAAACCTTAAGTAGTCTAGCTCAAAAAATCGAAAAGTTCTATTTTTAGACTTGATTTTAGTTGGCTCTTTCCCTCTTCTAGTACTAAATATCAAAGTAGTTTTCCTCTCATTTCTTAACTTGTTTGTCACAATATTGCAATCATGCATTAGGTTATCATCTCTAGCTTAGACTGTTACCAATTACAAGGCCAAAATAGAGACAGCCATCACATTAGCGAAAATACCTTTTTATCTCCACCTCAATTCCACCTCTCATCTCCTCTAATAAATATTGACAGCAACGATCTTACATCTGAATTTCTTGAATTTTCTTGCATAAATAAAAGAAAAACATCATATTCAAGCTCCATGAGATTAATAAAGAAAACCAAAATTAAATGTATGTTACATGAATTTTAATCCCAACTTGGCATGCAAACTTTAAAAAAAGATGCAATTGATATCATATTTGACTTTTTTCGAATGATATTCATTGTAATTAATTGTGATAATATTTTTTATGTTGATAATCATGATAAACTCAATATATCTAAAAACATGTCATACTAGGATAGAATGAAAGAAATCAGCTGATGGCATATATCCATATCCAGAAATTAGCTTTAGGTGAAAGAAATCTCTGCAGGATGTAGCTACCTATCTCCACTCACTGTATCATTTGACATTGAATAATTGCATAAATGTTTTGGCTCTGAAATTAAACAAAAGAGTAATCTTGAGCTTAGCATGTATGTTCACTGACTCTCAACTTAACAATTATTGTACCGATATGTGTGTGTGAGTGTGTGTGTGTGTGTGTGTGTATCAAATTGAAAGGAATCAAATATTATACAAGGGATTTTGCCATCATGTTAAACAATGTCTTTAGTTACCATCACAAGGGATCATACAGAGCTCTGCACTCAAACTTCATAATAATACAAAGATGAATAAAGCTATAGGAGATATATAATAATAGTATAAATATATTCAAAATTCAAAGACAAAGCAATTGATGCTGCATAATTATCTGTATATATGCATGCAAAAAGGAAAAAAAAAAATCCAAGAAGTTGCCGATAGACAAAAAGAAAGAAAAATAACCATAGCATTTCACGTGTGCTATTATTTATCAGGGCACCAGAAAAAGACTATGAAAAAGATGATCAATCAAAGAAAAAAAATAAAAAGAAAATCACATCGGATTTTGCACAAGACGTGAGCTCATCGCATGTGATTAAAACACCATTATTGAAGAAAAGAGAGATACAAGGGGAGAATATACATATATATATATAGCTTATGTTGTACTCTTTTTTCTCTCAGAAAAACAAAAGGAAAAAAAAAAAGGAAAAGAAGAAGAAGATCTAAGATATGGCGTAATGAGTTGGAATTGCTCAGAAACCAACGACCCACCACAAGAAATCCTGCAAGAAAAAGCAAAAACAAAGGAAAAGGAAATCACCCCAATTTACCACAGCTGTTATTTAATGTCCTTTTGTGGGAACTCGATGGCGTTTCTTGTGTTTCTTTGTTGCTTTTGTTCTTAGTTTTCTTTCGTTTTTTTTTTTTTTCCCTTGAATTCCCTTATCTCTTCTGAAAGGACTCGTCTGTGTTTTGAAAATCTTTGTTGGTCTTGTAACTACAGTTGTCGGAAAGGGGCTCAAGAATCGAGGTTAATAAGGTTCTTCCCATTTCTGGGTACTTTTTTTTTCCTTCCAATTTCTTCGTTACTTTTACTTATCGGTCCTTCCACGTTCCATCCTTTCAACAGAGTGCGAGATAAAACTTATATTATGCTGTCAATCCATTCACCGAAACCACTTTATCGGCTTGCTTTTATTGTTCTGTTCATCAAAATGGTTTGCACCCACAGTTTCATATTTTGCCAGAGACGACATTGCAACATTTTCTTTATTTTTCTCTTGATTTTAAGCACAACCCCAGTTAGATACAAAGCTGAAGGTACGTAAATTATTCATCTCTTTCATCATATCCAATAAGTTTTGAAAAGTTTCAAGTACTTGTTAAAATTCGAAGTGAATTTCCTTGTTCATACTTGTTCCTTTCAGGCAGACCAAATCCCAAATCTGATAGCTTTTCCAAGGTGAGCCAGCAGTCAATTTTCATAAATCAAAACAAAAGAAAAACTCCATTTTTTTCTCTGATTATCAAACAAAGAATGCTGAGAATTCTTCTTTTCTCGTTCTTACGTTGGATAGACAGTAAATGATCAAGAAAAAGAGATATTGAGAGCTAAGATCGGTTCAAGGCCACCAAGGTGCGAGAGAAGGTGCAGTTCATGCGAGCATTGCGAAGCCATTCAAGTGCCTGCGAATCCCCAACTCAGAAATGGAAACCACAATTCTTCAACAGTAATCTCTGATGTTGCCTACGCAAGAGGAGTTGAAAACTCCAATTACAAGCCCTTGAGTTGGAAATGCAAATGTGGGAACTTCATCTTCAACCCCTGAAAAATATATAGTTTTGCCTGATAGAATACCCATTTTTCAACCATGTAAATGATATAAGAAAATTATTATTACTGTTTTTTTTTGGCTTTAGTCTATTGTCCTCTTTTTCGTGAGAATCAAATGTTTAATGATGTTGCACCCTCTTACTACCATTCTCTTTGTTTGCTCCAACATATATTGTAATTTCTTGATTGTCAGAATCTTTAAAACGTAATTAAGTATTAAAATGTCCATAATACATAGTATCATAATTAATTATAATAAATATAAATAATAAAAATTTAAAATTATCATACTATTATGTTGCAGGCCGTTATTAAGTTTTTTATTAGATTCTTCGTGGCCCGTACATTTATATGTGTCTGGTTTACGTATACAAACAGATATAATTTATTGGGCAAATCTTATGATGTAAAAGTATAATCATATTTTCTTTTGTGAAATGAAAAAGTTTCCCCCAAGTGCAGAGGAGTGGTGGGTCTAGAAATTAGGGATAAACAGAGAAGAAGTTTGCTCAAAAAGTAGACAACTATTTGGCTTTGTACAATTTCACCACATGCTGTTTTCTTTGTTTCGTTTCTCTTTTAAAACAAATTAATTTCGTATACTTAAAATTATTAAATTATATTTTTATTATATTTTTTAATTTAAATTTTTTTTCAACAACAATAGTAAACTAGGTCTTAGGCTACTACCACAGCTATTTTTTTCACAAAACATTCTAATGAGCAATTAATTTGTTAATTAGCAATGGGTCAGGTGGTTTAAGAGCATGGGCAATGCACGTTGCAGTCTATCATTTCTTCGAAATTAGGTCGGTTTGGCCTCAGTTTCGTCTTACCAAAAGATTACAACATTTAGATATGAACAAACACCACAACAGCTTCGACAAAAATCTGTCGAAAGTGGTCTTTATTGACGTTCCAAAATATGGGTCTAAATTCAAAAGAAAAAAAAAGTGTTTGGCGTTTAATCAAATTGTCCGAATCGATGGTGCCAACATTTTTTTTAAAACTTTATCTTGATTTATGTATACATAATAATGAAAGCAAAAACGAAATACTTCAATAAAGTTTTCGAACGATAGATATATTACTTTCAAAATACTTTGTTAAGGACAAATCTTTGCTCCTCACTGCCTTAATCTAATAATAATTGAATTCTCAAAGATGAGAAAACAGAACATCCATGGCAGCTAAATTATAAGCACAAATCAAGTAAAAGAAATTGGTAATGAGAAGTAAAATGGGTATTCCATTTAAAGAAAGTAAAATTCTCGAGAAAATTGACTAGGAGGGAAAGCTATTTTCATTTAAAGAAAGAGAATCATGGTGTGTGGGGAAGAAGCCGACGATCACACTTTGATGGGATATTTCATTGGCATATGTTGGGCTTCCTTTTTTTCCTTTTTCTAGTTGGCTATACTACAAAATTCGTGCATCTTTAGACATGACAAGACAAGACCTTCCTTCAATGCGGACTAATTTTCACTGTTTAAAATCAATCAAATAAACAGTGCGCAAAAGCCTAGCAAATTCCTGAACGACAGCTATTAGAAAGAAAGGTACACACAGCTGGTAGAACCAAGAGCCATGGGGTCATATTGCTTTATTTACTAGGTGTTTACAATGATTTTTTTTTCCTGCTTGATAAAATCATTTTTCTTATCTTCTCATGCTTCAGAAATGACAAAATGAAATAGTTTAACAGGGGATAATATAACTAATATGTAATCTATTCTCAATTGCCGGGCTCACTCCAGCTAGCTAGCTAGCTCGCTCTACCAATTATTGATTTAAAGATTATCAAATTATGTTTATAAGATATTATCAGCTAATCTTTATGGGATCATTTGTTCCTTTCAACGCCGATTACTCACTGCATGAAGCAGTCCTTGGTCCGTTGCCTATGTATCAGTTTCAGGCTCCGAGCTCTACAAACAGGAAAATTTTTCCCTTTTTGGTACTAACAGGATTCAAGATCCAAAGTTATAAGCAGAAACTGATATAACAAAGCTACAGCAGCACATCTATCCATCAGCCAGCGAAGCCCTAGATCTGCTGGACAAATACCAAAATGCCAACAAGAAAACAACGGAGAGAAAAAAAATAGTAGGTTTTCGTCTTAAACATCACATCTAATCCGAATTCCAAACGCAACCCATCATCGATTATCATCTGTTTTTCAGTCCCAAGCACGGATTTACATTTACGAGATTATACATAAGTTTTTGATTGCATGGCATTTATCCTGGTTATTAATCTTTCCTTATCCTTGAAAATCCCTACCGTAATGTTGATCCATTGGAAAAGAATATGAAGGTACATTTTGGTGCTAACAGTCACGTGGAGTGGGGACATGGGGCACCATATCTTCCGTGTCCAAAAGAACTGAAAATGAGAATGTTTGGGGCAGAGGTGAAGACAGACAACTGAGGGAAAAAAAAAAAAAGCTGAATCCTATACAGCAAAACGTATTCTGATTCCCAAAAAACTTCTCTTTTTCTCCCAAGTTTTTTTGTGCGTGTATTGCCAACAGGCATTGAAACTTCGCTATCCCCCCTTTACTCCATTGACAAAATACACTGTACTTTTCATATACAGAAACAGCAGCAAGGCCTCGACTCAACCTTACGATTCCCTGATGATTTAGATAGGCATTAGTCACCAGCAAGTAAATCAGAATGCATGGCACAGCATTCTCTGGTAGGACATTTTGCAGGGGCCATTTTTGAGATTGGGTTCTTTTTTTTTCTCAACCAAAAATTGATCTTGGGAAAGATTATTTGCAGATCAGATTCTGCAAATTGGTCTGAATCGTAAATGTTGAACAGAAACGAGGAATACAGTGCCATTCACCGATTGCTTGCTCTATTTGGTGTCTATAAAGGGCCTTCTCAAGTAACCTTTCAGGCGCCTAGAAGCCATTTATATATCCATTTATCAATTAGAAGAGTAATTTTTTTCACAAGGAGATCACAGTTTCAATAATAAAAAGATTTAGTAAATGTTAAGATTTAATATTGAAAGTTGCTAAATTTTCTCTCTTAAAAGTGACTATATAAATCAATAAATCAGCCTAAAAACTAAGCCCCAACAAGATTGGCTTCATTCAAAGGTGAAAACAACAAAGTCAACTAGGGTATTTTATTAATCAGATAAAATATGACAGACTTAATCGATTAATCAATGGCATAGGCCTTAAAAGCGTTCCAGGAATTAATTAACCACTAATATTGATTTCTTACTCCTTGGAATTCTGGCAGACAAAGAATTGTCAAGAGTAATAATAGAAACTCACTTAAGCACCAAGTGAATGCAGTTTAAACAAGGCTCTTTTAAAGCCATAAAGGCTTACGGGGCCACAACCTTTGGTCACTGCCCCAGCGTTTTCTCAAATCTTGCAGCCGATACAGCTGATGATGAAACATTTTTCAGTCATGAAGCCAAAACGAGAGTTTGCTTAGGTAATACTCAGGTTCACAGTAAGAATTATTTGGAACTTGCCTACGGTTAAATTACTATAGAGATTGTGATTAAAACGGCCTAAAAAATTCTTGGTTCATCCTATGAAAGCGAAGTAGTCTATCATTTGTCCCATACATATATATTTTAGTTTCACTGGAACCAGATACTAGAAGCTTTATTAACGATGTTCAACAATGGCTTAATTTTTGCTTCAAAACGAAAAATTGAGAAAAAGTCCATCGATTGGACTTAATTGGTAAGAATGGTATAGGATTTGGAAAGAGGATTAGAGACAAAGTGCTTCTTGTATACCTAAAATAGTTGGGGTGAGACCAAGGATCCATGTTTGGTTCATTAAGTTCATAAATAAATGTTTCAAGTCATGTTCGATCCCCTATGCTTTAAGTATTTATTAGAAATTTATGATGCTTTTACATAAGGGGAGCTAATAATTACGGAAAGGTTTTTTTCTTTTCCCCCAAAAAGGGGCTCGTACCTCGCTCATTTTGAGAAATTCCATTCCTCAGACAAAAGTCTCAGTTCTGTAAAGCAGTCTAGATGGCTAACATTCAGAAGGGAGACTTCCTCAACCCAGAATCCACAATTACAAGGCCAAACCAAAGGCAGGTCGCAGCACTCTATATGACATGCATGCATTAACACACACACACACAGATATATATATATATATATATATACATCCTGCAAATTTAGCCATAAGCAGTAAGCAAATATGAACACTACTACACTATGGAAGGAGTAGTTAAGCCCTACTCTCAACAAGCCAAAATAGGAGACTTTAGAGCCTTACGAATGTGCATTGTTATCAATAAATTGCAGCATTGGCAGCCATGAAACATTAAGTACCAAGTGGAGGCAGGTAGTATGGCATTAGCTGATCTAAATGCATTAAAGAGTGAAAATTAAAAGTGACTCTTGCCAACGTAGTGCTTCCTATGCTCATCTCAAGAAACAAGGTTCAATGGGTCTCCCCAGTCCCCCCAATCAGCTGGGAAAGTATTCTCCAAGTTATACTTGGCAATTTAAATAACACCGTTATTGGGAGAATGACCATCAAGACGCAATCTACCTAGGTCGCTCCAAGTCATCATTTTTTTTTTCAAAGTACACATGTCCGACACATTTTCGGAGATAGGTATAGGTATATGACCTCCATCAACACTCCAAAAAACACAGAAAAATTTAGCAAAAATTAAACATACCAATGCCGAACACTCACACCTGATTTCAAGTAATATAGCAATCTACTATGAGCGATCATCCTAGAGACCAATATTAAGCTACAGAACTGCCAAACAAGGTTAAGAAGAGGCACCAAGCATCAGCAGTGAAAGCAAATAGCCAGCTACCTGGAAAAGGCGAAGATGTAAAACAAATAACCTTTTCAATGCATTAAAAACGGTAGGCACATTTGCAAAAGGTTGAATGAGTGATTCCCATGTAGAATGATGTTCCCTTACAAATTTGGTGTTAAGTAATGATGACCGATGAGCTACTCTACGATGCATCATTTCATACGAGACTTCGCAGTCATTTCATTGCCAGCAGAATTGGAGGAGTATCATCACTTATAATGACTACCAAGATCACCCAAATTCTTCATTCATCACATAAAAGCAACATAAACTAGGTATAATTTGGTGTGCAACACAGAATGAGCTCAGAGTTACAAAAATTATTAAACAACTTCGCTGCTAAAGCAGAAATGTTTCGTAGTGTTTCTACTATCAAAATAGGATATGCCCATGTTTGAAGAGAACGTGCAAGGTTTTAGAGTAAAACCAGCCCAATATACCATTTGCTAATCATATAAATTAACTATGGAAGCTCTCAAGGCATTTACAAGGACAGGAAAAGAAAACCAGGACATAGTGATACAATTCTACCTCTGCTTAAGAACCTCTAGCAGGCAGTGCAATATTCATTTGAGATGCAATTCATATACAAAACAGCCTCACCCATATACAAAATTCGATCAATGCTGTGCCCATTGAATCTGCTTAATATCAATCCCTTCCTTCACCATCTCATACAGCGGACTCATTTCCCTTAATTTCTCAACTTGTTTCACGGTAAGCTCAACTGCCTTATCAATCTCCTCCTCGGTAGTAAACCTCCCAATCCCAAACCTAATTGAAGTATGTGCCATGTCCTCATCCACACCCAATGCTCTCAACACATACGAAGGCTCCAAACTCGCACTAGTACAAGCACTCCCACTAGACACTGCCACTTCTTTCAACCCCATCAACAAACTCTCCCCTTCCACATATGCGAACGATAAGTTTAAGTTCCCTACATACCTCCTATCCATATTCCCATTCACCACCACCCCATCAATCTTCTCTCTAATCCCATTCAACAACCTCTCTTGCAAACCTTTAATTCGCTTCTCATCATATTGCATTTCTTTCATCGCCAACTCACACGCCGCTCCCATCCCAACACCAAGAGGAGTAGGCACAGTCCCACTCCTTATCCCTCTCTCTTGCCCACCTCCATTCATTTGTGGCTCAACTCTAATTCGCGGCCGCCTTCTCAAGTACAAAGCTCCAACTCCTTTAGGCCCATAAATCTTATGGCCGCTTAAACTCATTAGACTAACATTCCATTCATTTACATCAATCTTAATCTTCCCTAAAGCTTGAGCAGCGTCAGTATGAAAAGGGACATTAAATTCTTTACAGATTTTACCAATTTCCTCAACAGGTTGAATCACCCCAATTTCATTATTAACCGCCATAACAGAAACTAACCCAGTATCGGGTCGGATTTCTTTTCTTAATCTATCCAAATCAATAAGCCCATCAGAGCCAACAGGCAAATAAGTTACCTGAAAACCTTCCTGTTGAAGATGCCGGCAAGAATCCAAAACGCATTTGTGCTCCGTTTGAGTCGTGATAACATGGCGCTTCTTGTCCTTGTAAAAATGCATAACGCCTTTGATTGAGATGTTGTTCGATTCGGTGGCGCCGGAGGTGAAGATGATTTCTTTCGGGGAAGCTCCGATAAGTGCGGCGACCTGTGCGCGGGCTGTTTCGACTGCGTTTTCAGATTCCCAGCCATATAGGTGAGTACGGGAGTGAGGGTTTCCGTAGCGGTAGAGGTAAAACGGAAGCATCGAATCTAAAACCCTAGGGTCCACTGGGGTAGTCGCTTGCATGTCGAGGTAAAGCGGACGGCCAGCGATTTTCACACCTTTCAAGGTGATTCCTGTTCGGTCCTCATACTCTGGCGGAGGAACGACAGCGGCCGCTGTAGAGAATCGGCGGATAACGGTGGTTGGCTTCGCCTTTATTAGGGTTTGACGAAAAAGCTTCGAGGCCATTTCTTCCCCTTTTCCCTTGGAACTTTTTTTTCCACTTTTTTTTTTTTCCTCAGCGTTGTAGGGAAGCAAAGTAGACAGATTAGGGCGGGTGAAGGATGGATTTTGATAAAAGTACGACCACCGCTTTAAAATCTCGATGTGACACGTGGCAAGATATCAGCCGCGTAGGGAAATAAGTGCATATTTAGTTAAAGTAACGATGTTTTGATAAAGGACTTTATATTAGCCACTACTTACCCAAGTTGAGTTCTCCTTCAAAAAGAAAGCGGTTGAACCGAAACGACGTAGTTTAGATATTATGTGATTACACGCGCCATTTAAACGTGTGAAGACAACGAGTAAGAGTGAGAATGCTGGAGATTTCAGATTTGCTGAGAGATTGATCGAATGGCCTTTTAAGGAGCACAAAATGCACGATATATTGTGGTATTTGAAAGATTGATTTTTTGCATTTCCAGGTCTAATCTCATTCTGGCACCGACACCAAAGCTTTTAATCTTGAAATTAACCTTTTTTTTTTTTTTTCCATTTTGTCCAAATTGCTCGGAAATATAACCATTCTCGGAATTTTCACTTGATAAGGAAAAAAAAAGACGGTTTCCTTTGTTAGTTTCTTTCTGATCATTTGGATTCCGGGTAAGTCTCTATCAAAGCTTTTTGAATTTAATTTTGAAGTGTTAAAAGTCGGTTTACTTTAAAATTTTCAAGTGGTTGATCTGTTTCAGATTGTAATACAATTTTGATCCTGTTTGTTTTTTGTCCTTCTTTAGTTTTTACCTTTAAAAAGACAGAAGAGTTCAGTTTTATGTCTTGGTTAAAGCTTTAAATGAGCGTTTGGGCTTGGATGCAATGATCTTTGTTTTTTTTTTTTTTTTGTTAGTTTTAAGGTTGATCTTTGTTAGTCTAATTTTGCCATTATGACTTGTGTGAAAGCTTGTGAATTTTCTGATCTGTTCATGATTAACAACCATTTGAGCTTTTTAGTTCATTGGATGATCTGAATTTTTCATTGCATATAATTTTCTTTTACTTATGGAAACATTTTCTGCTTGAGGTTTCGAATTCATTCGGCCATGTGAGGCTGTTATTTCTTTATTAAAATATTCTTGTTTGATGAAATGTATAACTATGTCTAATTATAAATTTGTTGAAGAATTCTGCTGTTTTGTGATTTTTTTTTCCCGACAGGCTAGTTTAAAGAAGTTCATTATGTTCAGGCTTTCACCTCGTAGGAATCAAAGATCCAAAGGGTTAAAGGTAAAGCATGCTCTGCAAATATGTCTTCTGGCTGGTGTTTGCATCTGGCTGCTTTACCAAGTTAAGCACTCTAGTGAGAAGAAAGCGGCATATGAGCAATCGGGGAACGAAGCCGTAAAGTTGGGGAGAAAGGACCTTCGTCGAGTGGAGGAAACAACAACTATTAAGGATGCGCGGGACAAGGAGGAAGAAGAGGAAGAAAGCAAGATTGGAGAAGACGAAAACAAGCCTGAGGAAGCTGAAAATGAAGGAAGAGGAAATGGAGATGATGATGCAATGCGCGAGCATGAAAATGACAAACCTGAAGAGGAAACTGAGCGCGGAGAAGTGTCGGTTGATGGAGAGAAGGAAAATGAAGAAAGTAGGAACAATGATAGTGAAGGGAAGGGGATAAAAGAGAGTAAAGAGTACAGTGAAAACAATGTGACTGAAGTCAGCTCGGAGGATGGCGAAAATAAGGCAAATGAGGAGAAAGAAAACACTGAGGAGAGTCAAGGGAAGGAGAATAATCGGATTGGGGAAGAGAGTAATGAAACGGAGAGCGGCGAGAAAGAGACTGAAAAGAGTGGAGTTGAGATAGAGAATTCAGGTACTTCAGATGATCGGGTTCGTGATGGAGTTGACGGGAATAATGAAGAAGCAAGAGAAGCACATTACAAGGGGGATGATGCTTCCAGCGAAGTCGTCCATGATACCCAAAATGCAGCAGTTGAGAATGAGACAAGTGGTTCAGAAAATTCAAATGAGTCGGAGCAGTTGGAAAACAAAGATAAAAACGAATTAGAACAGGAGAAAGGAACAACTAGCGGTGAAGCAGTCAATGTCTTCCATGATGTGTCAAACGTGCAGGAAAGCGAAACAATTGAAAACCATCAAGAGAGTGTTAATAATGAGAGCAATGACGCTGAGTCTAAAGAAGATTCCCGTCCCCATTTCATGACAGCTACAAAATCAAATGAGCACCAGAAGGGGACGGACACAACATCCGGTACAACTCAGAATGAAAATAATCAACAGTCTGAGAAATCTGACTCAGGTGGCAATGGCGAGCAATCAGATTCAAATGCAACTCCAACTCTGACTGAGAACGGGGATGGAGCTAATGGACACTCTACAAGCTCTACCAGTAACTCTGAATCAGTTGAATCAAACGGACAGACCGAGAACTCCAATGCATGGAGAGGATCAGACAGCGATTCTGCATCTTCAGTTACAAGCCAAAATGACACAATTCAGAGAGAAGGATCCGAAAGGAATTCCGGAGTAGAGGGTACTCGAGAAAATGTTGTGTCTTTAAACATGGTTGATAATTCAAATGCTGGCCAGAATGAAGAAGCTCATTCTTCTGATTCTTCAGTTGCCAAAGGGAGTGAAACATCCTTGAACACAAATGATAATGCCAGTGCAGGTCAGAATGAGAATGATGTCGATACAAAGAATGACACAAATGCAAATGGGAAAGACAGCAGTGCTGACAATCAGAGCAATGCTAGCTACAATGCGAATGCAAATGAAGATGTTACTCAAAAGGACAATAACAATTCAAATTTGAATGAAAATGCAGCTCAGAGCAACAACAACGAAAATGCAGGCCAGAATGAGAACAATGCTCTTCAGAGCATTACCGACAACCAAAATGCAGTTCAGAATGAGAATAATGCTTCCCAGAACGACAACAATGACAATGAGAATGCAAGTCAGAATGAGAACAATGCTGCTCAGAGCGATACCAGCAAGGAAAATGCAGGTCAGAATGAGAATAATGCTTCCCAGAGCTACAACAACAACAATGAGAATGCAAGTCAGAATGAGAATAGTGATACTGTTTGGAGCAACACCGACAACCAGGAAAACGGAAGCCAGAATGAGAACAATACTGTTCAGACCCACAACGATGAAAATGCAGCTCAGAATGAAAACAATAATAATGCTGCTCAGAGCAACAGCGACAACAATGGGAATTCGGGTGAGAATGAGAACAATAATGCTTCACAGACCTACACCGACAATAATGGAAGTGCGAATTTTGAGACTTTGCCAGGTACCGGAATTGAGGGGGATCACAGTGAGACTGCGGCTGCAGAGTGAAATGATGGTTTGTCATTCGCCACGTGAACTATTGCTGTCATCAAATTTTTGTTTTTCTTCTTCCTGAGATGATCAGGCATCTGTAAGTTCCTGGCTACTTCTTGTACTTTATTGTGATATTAGTCCTGAAAAAATAGTACGTTTTTATTTTGTACTTAAAAGATTTCTACTTATAAAGATTGATATTCTAAGTTTCCATAGGCAACATATGTAGGTTTAAATTGTGTTCCACTGTCTGTCAAAAATGGAAGTCATAGGCTTTGATTCAACAGAATCATCTCTCTGAAGGCCTTCTATTTAAAAAGGAAAAGAAAATTCTTTTAAGTTTTTCTGCAAATATGTCTACATTACTCCTTCGCTTTTTTTCTTTTTTAAAGTATTCATGTTTGACACATATCCGATGTTGGTACGTAGAAAAAATAAATGTATTCATATCCAATACTCTTACCCTAGTCAGAGTAACTTAGTGTATGTTTGCTGCATAAATTATCATTTTGAAATAGTACTGCCATCCATCCTTTTTGCTACGAATTTGTAGCTTAATTTGCAAGGACAAGTGAGGTTGGCAAAAGCATTAAAAACCTGATACCGCACCACGACCTAAAAATCTATCTGAAAAAACTCAACCCTCAACCTCAATCTTTGACATCCCAACTTCCACTTGGATTTGCCCTCTGCTTCGGGGGATCTCTTGGTAAATTCAAGAATTAGTTGCTTTTGTTTCAAATATAAGTTCTCTCTCAGTATATATCTTAACCTTTAACTTAAAACAATTAATAGTCGGTGCATTGACTTAATAAGTGCAATGTTCTCACACACTTTTCGCTAAATTTCGAGAGTGAAATTAAATCTGTAAGTAGGCATTATTATTTGCTTATGAAAAAGAGACCTTCCATCTAACATTAAACTGTGAAAACACTTCAATCTCTTCCATAAAGAAAGCAAGCTCTGCAGTATATGTCATAATCTTTACCAATATCCTCCTCTCTCTCATTGGGTAGCTCTTTAACAGACTATTAGCAGCCTAATGCCTTGGAATAAAAGATGGGATAGTTCAAAGAAAAAAAAGTGACAAGCTGGGCTGGGCTAGCAAGGATTACAAACTGTCTAGGCTTAACTCAATCTAGACCAAAGCTTACGAATAATTCGATTCGTTGATGGATCTAATTAGCTCACTAATCTTTAGTAATTATCATTAATAAAAAGTATTATCAACAATCGTTTCTAATATGGATAAGGTGAAGTACTAATTGAGATTATTACCGACAATTGTTGTTGACAGCCAAACATAATTATAACAAGAAGTATTCTCAAACTGTCAAAAGTTCTTTAAAAAGTTTTTCCATGAAAATTGAAGTTAATTTGCGAATTAAAGCCTAAAGAGAGCAATTGAATTAAAGATCAGGACTTTCTTCCTGAAGTGGCATTGGTACAAGGTCCAAGCCAGCCTCACATTCTTTAACTTCAAATCAGTGTCGTTGAAACTGGATCGAACCAGTTGGTTGAATAAGTTGAATTTAAAATAGGTAATTTAACTGGTTCAGTACATTATATTATATCAAATTTTTTCATTAACTGAATCGGTAGAAAACCAGAATCAGTGATCTAACTGATCCAGTATGTTATATGTAGACAGATAATCAGCCTGGAATCTGTCCATTAACTGAATTGATCTAAAAATAATTTGACCTTCGATCCCTTTTTTTAACATTGCTTCAAATTACTCAAAAGCATACAGATAATCAGCCTGGAAATTTCTTCCAATGCAAACAAACGATGTAGAGGCATTATAGAAGTAACCATCTTTTCTTCATTACAGGTTAATTCAGACAAGTCGACAGATAATTTCAGTCCCTCAAATATATGCAAACAGTAACGGTTTCTCAGTCTCACCATTGTTTTTTCATGTCATTCCAAGTATCTCCCTAACAACATTACCCTGCCGACCCTGCGTTGCTGTGTCAGAAAGTATATCAGCCAAAACCTCTGTAAGGATTTTGAATGAAACAATCATCGAATCGAAGCATACCAAAAAAAAAAAACACACACACACAGACATCGCATTATCGGACATTCTACTGTCATATAAAAACGGTAGACATAGGGGAAAGCAGTTTATTATTATTGATTTTCAATTTATTCTGTTTCCATTCATCAGTCCAACAGACAACAACAACAGAGAGGGAATGACTGGATCAGTTCAACAAAGCTGAAGCAGCTTTGGCAGGACATTTTCGGACAAATCCTCTCCCAACTGACTGGGGGAAAATTAATTATCACCGCCAACATCCTGATCACGAGGATCAGCGGAAGAGCTACCCTCAGTAGAACCACCGGGAGAAGCATTACTTCCTCCAGCCGACATTGAAGTTGAAGCAGCAGGCTCGGCAGAACGTTCTTGCATATGCTTGCTCAGCCTCTCAGAAAGCTCCTCCATCTTTGATTTCAGTGTCAACAGCTCCTCATAGTTGAGTTCATCAACTGGTCTGTCCATCAAGCTTTGGCCCTGGCTTTGACTCTCCATCGTCATTTGTTTGAGTTGCTCACCTCGAATTATTTCAGCTTCCAGTTTTACAAGTAGATCAAAGCGCTTTTGCGTAAGCTGATTCAGAACAGCTTCTTTCTCAGCCTCCGCACGGCGGATTGCATCAGCATCTAGCTTCCTACAGTTGGCAAACCTATTCATAAAAGAGTCAACAGCAGAATGGCCAAAGGAGAAGGCCTTGCCACCATGAGAGAGGACAACTAGGGCAGTCTCAACAGCACATATGGTGCATAGTTCACTGGCCTTCTTGCCGTGTTGACACTTGGAGTAAGCATCCTGCTGAGCATTTGCTCCTTGATTCATCCTCATTTGATTCCTTTTGCCGCCGCCCTTGCCGGACAATCCTGCCATTGAGAAACTACTAGAAAAACAATGAAAAAAAGTATTTTGAGGATGGACTTGTGAAGTTTCGAGGACAAACAAGACGTATTTATAGGACTTTGATGACTAGGCTAATACTCAAGAGGTATCTAATTCTCATTCTTGGATTGGCCACCTCTATTTCCTGCCATATATTACATTAGCAGTGATGTAATCAAAATAAATGCTTCTATTTTCATTTTATGACTTACTATTAAATGACAATGCTTGAATGTCCTTAGTTGGCATACTTAAACGAAATCACACTTTGAGTGCTTGGATGCAAATGGCAGTTAAATTCCAGGATAAGCCTGCCATAGCCACGAAAATATGTAATAAGCCTACCAAATTTGTCTACGTAACGGCTAAATGTTTCAAGACAGGCAAGATTCCCTTAATTGCTTCATAATAGAAACCTTTTTATCAGGAAAAAAAAAATTCATTAATCTTTGGTGTAAAGTTGTCCAAGTAACTCAAGTTACACTATTACAACCACAGGGTTCACGTACTGGTGTGTGAGCAACATATACTTGATACCAGCAACCTGTCCGGACATTTTCCTCAAAAATATAATAGGACTAAGCATTGGTAACAAAATAAGTACCACATTAGAATAGGTAATATCTCCAAACCTCTATTAATTACATTAAATTATTATGAATTGTAACTTTTCTATTTGAAATGCAGACACAAGCATGATAAAGATATTTGCCTTCAGACTGATTATGTTAACGTTATGGCAGGTCCCATTGTCAATCAAGTAAACCATACACCTGAATTTTGAAGGACTATAATCATGCAAAACTAATTTATCCGAGTAGAATTAAATTGCTTCTATTAGTTTACAAAAACTCTCCTCTTAGGGTATGGAGTCTATAATCTGGACTCTTAATTTTCCTAAAATACCCATGTCTGACACATATTTGGGAACGGGCATGGGAGTATGGTCTTTCAAATATATAAAAAGGCTTTAAAAAAATAGAGCATATCCATGTTGGATCCTTATCCAACGCTTACCCTAAGATCAAGTCACATGGTATTGACTACAGAGTTTTACTTTAGGACAGGGGCAAATGGTGTGACTTAAGCTTGAAAATTCTAATAGGAAAAGGATGCTTAGAAACAAGTATGTGCAAAAAGAAATATTTTCTCTGAAACCAAAAAAACTGTTTACCTACAATAATTAAAAGAATAATTAATTTTTGTTAATAGTAACAGTGAGATGACATATTCATCAAGCTTTGATAATAACACATTTGATTCAAATGCAACTTTCGCATAAATATACTATGATATGTTCAAATCAACATCTGCAACTTTTAGATCTTACAACTAATACCAAATACGTTTGCCTTCCTTGCATTTTTCAAGCCAGTTCTGCCGCAATATTTATCATCAGTCTCGATAAACTTAATTAACCTTCGTAGCAGGTGGCATAGACCAGAACAATGTGAAAAAAACTGCAATATTTATAACAATGCTAATATTTTTTTTTTGTAACAAAAACAATATGCCAATGCTCTTTACAATTGGGAAAACTGAAGATCAGAAACCAAAGATCAAACTGGTTTTAAATGTTCCATATGCGATAATAATACTGTCAATATTTTTGTTCAGAGATAAAAGCTATTTCTCCCTCCTTTCTTTTTCATTTATCTCATAATTGTAAAAAATGGATGAAAATGAGGCATAACATCAGTCAATCTCAATAACTTCATATATTTATATCCCCCCCCCCCCCAACAACCTCTTTTGTCTTAATTTAACACTCAAAATGCTTGAAGTCAGATACGTCAACTCCAAAAACGGGATTGTAAATTTTGATTTTCCAAATACAAGCCTTATAGGTAAGGTAAGGTATCAGTAGTCTAGGATAGAACTAAAAAGCTACCATCTGTTAGACATAAGTACCACTCATTGATACGATACTAGGTAGAATCCAGACAGTCCTTGATTTCAGGAGTAATTTATCTTTTATGACTGAATTGCAATGCAGTAATATATTCAAGCCTTACCAGAAATGGGATAACCTTTTTTGCCCAAAATGTGAATCTATTTATCCTCTAGGTATATGTCTCATTTTCAAGAAATAATGTCGTGGCCTAAACTCAGAGAGGCATACCACAAAGTGAGACAGCAAATGCAGTTAGATCATTTACGCAACTAGAATATGATGCACATTTCAGACATCATTAACCTGACTATTCAATTAATATCTAAGCCTATCCGGTTTTAAATTAAGAATGAACCAGCCAAATCCATACCATTATCTCAGGATCTGACATGTGATGCAGCTCCATGATTTAGTAAACATGCTTCCCTTACACGTTTAATTGTTTATTAAAAGTAATAACAGGAGAACTTACGTTACTGAACATTATTTATACAACTAGCCATTTTACTTAACCTTCACCCTTTTTACAGCCTCAATCCACAGTATCTGTCCATTTGATAACAAATGCAAAATCAAAATATTGTCATTATCAAAATATATATATATATATGTGTGTGTGTATATATATATATATATATTCCAACTAGGTGGTCTTCATTCCACTATTATTTAGCCAGTTAGAATCAGCCAACAAGAAAACAAAATCGAAAATCAAATTCAACTCTACCATCTCAAAGAAACGATTAGCAATTCATACTTAGATATAAAAAATAAAAATGTTCTTATTTCTGATTTCCCCCAGTCTATGATAAATTTCTTTCATGTTATATATGGTTTGATCACGATTAAATAATTGTTCTTGCATTTAAAAAAAAAAAAACAACTATTGCCAAAATTTCCTCCTCAAACTCCGTTGTCGAAAATTCTGCATTACCATTATTTTCTACATTCAAATCGAATACCAGGCTAAAATTTAATCAAGACCCCAACAAAGCAAAATTTGAATACAAGTGCCAAAAATGTATGATGCAATGTTAAGGTATGGAAGCAAAGAATCAGAGTAAAGTACAGTAGCATGGATGTGAAAAGGTGCCCAACGTCGAATTCAGGTTGAATGTTAAAGAGACATGAAGCAGTTTGAAAGACCCTCAAACCTCGTTTTGACAGTGACCTCCGACGTGCATCTAAGCAAAGAGAAGCCTAGCATGAAATGAAATCCTCCGCACCAGAAACACCCTCCAGGAAATGAATCTTGTAGGGATAAGACATCCTACGCTAAAAACCAAACTTTTCGGACCCGGCAGCTTGTGTTTTTTCTGTTACCTGACAAAGATTTTGTTTAAGGCTGTGTCTGGCACGATAAAAACTCAAAAAAGGAAAAATAATAAAAAATTAAAAAAATAAAAGAAGAAAAAGATAAAATTTACGCAAAAATTAACAAATTTGTTTTCGCCTCCTTTTCAGTTTTTCCCTTAAATGAGGTAGATCCGTTTAAATAAGCGGTAAAATTAATTTTAATGAGGTTAAGAATAATAATGACAGTAAAATTATCTATTGTAATGTTGATGTATTTAAATTTTATCACAACGTGATAATGAAATAAAAATATAAAATAATTATTAAAAATATTCAATTAAAATATATATTTAATAAAAATAATTAAAATTTATATTAAATAATCAAATATAAATAAAATTATATTTATGTTAAATAATAATTAAAATTTTTATTTCTATTAAAAATTATTAAAGTAATATTTATAAAATAATAAAATATATATTAAAATATGTTTATATTAAATAATAATTAAATATTATTAAAAATAAATCAATTAAAAAAATTTTAAAAATAAAAAATGATAAAAGGAGGATTTTCCCTTCTTACTCAGGTCACTAAGAGACCCCTAGTCGAATCCCTATCTCTCTGGTCAAATTAAAGAAGTCAGTGATGCAATCTCACTTCACTGAGAGTGAGCAGTTAGCCCATTGAGGGAACATCCATCTACAAATTTTCTTGGATCCCATTGTGTGATGCAAAGGAACCCTTAGTACGAGTTTGAAGCTGGGCCTCAAGTTTAATTCTTAAAAAATGGGACTTCAAAATTAGATCCAAGCTTTGCCCCATTTCGAACCATGAATGAATCTGCTTTTAAAGCCAATTTCGTCTTCTTCAAGTGAGAGCTTTTAACGAAGCACATGGCTGACCAGATAAGCTAGTAATTCACTAATTCTCATGCATCAATCCAAAAAGATCTATAGTTACTTACATTTCACAATTTATTTTATTTTACCAATAAAAAATATTCGAATCCGTTAATAACATGAATACAATGAATTTGGATCACAAATTTAAATATCTAAACCAAAACAAATACAAATTCAAATAATAAATATATAAAAATTCTTATCTGAATCTTTTTTAAATCACTGTTGATAATAAATCAAACATCTGAATTTACAAATTATCTAAAACCACAAAAAATAAATAAAAAATTTTCAGATATCCAAGTTTTTACTATCCATGACCCTTACTAACACAACAAAAGATGCAAATATCACATATTTGCCTCTTGTCATGCATTGAATGGGCATAGGATGTGCAAATATATATACTAGGTTTTTTTTTGTTCTTAGACACAAAGAGAATAGAAGGAAATTGGAAAAGTCAGAAAATCCATATATGAATAAGCAAATCTTTGAACATAAAGCCACAAGCATTTCATTGACAAAATTTACTTCAAAAGCAAAGTAGCGAATTATTATACATAAGTTCTACAAGAATCCAAGTCCGACGATTATGAAAGCATAGTAGTAATACAAGACATTACTTGAGAACGGCGACGCACATTCAGATTTTAGTATTCATCTCCCTCATCACCATCTTCGGCTTCGCCAGACTCAGCACCAACCTCCTCATAATCCTTCTCCAAGGCAGCTAAATCCTCACGGGCTTCGGAGAACTCACCTTCCTCCATGCCCTCACCCACATACCAGTGCACAAATGCTCTCTTTGCATACATGAGGTCAAACTTGTGGTCAATACGAGAGAACACCTCCGCGACACTGGTTGAGTTGGAGATCATGCACACGGCCCTCTGCACCTTGGCAAGATCACCACCCGGAACAACAGTTGGAGGCTGGTAGTTAATGCCACACTTGAATCCGGTTGGGCACCAGTCAACGAATTGGATGGTGCGCTTGGTTTTGATGGTGGCCACAGCAGCATTGACATCCTTGGGCACCACATCACCTCTGTACATCAAGCAGCAAGCCATGTACTTGCCATGGCGAGGATCACATTTTGCCATCATAGATGAGGGCTCGAATGCACTGCTAGTGATCTCCGCAACAGACAGCTGCTCGTGGTAGGCCTTCTCAGCTGAGATGACAGGAGCATAAGAAGAAAGCATGAAGTGAATCCTTGGGTATGGGACAAGGTTGGTCTGAAATTCAGTGACATCCACATTTAAGGCACCATCAAACCTCAAGGATGCAGTCAGTGATGATATCACCTAAATCATTGAGTGTAAGAAAATTAGTTTGCATTCCCAGATAAAAGTGGATATTCAACAGATAACACAATGAAATATACCTGAGAAACCAGGCGGTTAAGGTTGGTGTATGTGGGACGCTCAATGTCAAGAGAGCGCCTGCAAATGTCATAGATGGCTTCATTATCAAGTAACACAGCAACATCTGTATGTTCCAGAAGGGAATGGGTAGAGAGGACACTGTTATAGGGCTCAACAACAGAGGTTGAAACCTGCGGTGAGGGATACACGGTGAACCCCAGCTTGGACTTCTTGCCATAGTCCACTGAGAGACGTTCCAGCAGAAGGGAACCAAGTCCTGAACCAGTGCCTCCACCCACAGCATTAAAAACAAGGAACCCTTGTAGACCAGTACAGTTATCAGCCAGCTTGCGGATGCGATCCAAACAAAGATCAACAATCTCTTTCCCAACTGAGAAAAAAAATAAGGTAGTTAAAGCAATCGGCATTTCGGGCAGCAAGTATAGTCCAAAAATGATGATGACAATAATTATTACTGGTATAATGGCCACGAGCAAAGTTGTTAGCTGCGTCTTCCTTGCCACTAATAAGCTGTTCGGGGTGGAAGAGTTGGCGGTACGTTCCAGTCCTAACCTCATCAATGACAGTAGGCTCGAGATCTACAAAAACTGCACGAGGGACGTGTTTTCCCGAACCAGTTTCACTAAAGAAGGTGTTGAAAGCATCATCACCTCCACCAACGGTTGTATCACTCGGCATCTGGCCATCAGGCTATGCAAAAACCCAATAGAAGTTTTAGAAATATTATGAAAAGCGAATATGGCAAAAGTCGT
>JAQSVH010000004.1:5717214-5727641 GCA_029448705.1 Adansonia digitata
ATTTTCAACTATTATTAATTCTTTTAATCTCCATGTTTCAAGGTGTCGGCTTGTTTACTAATAAAGATCTCTGCTGATTACATGAAGAACTTAGACTCTAATAGATTGTTATGATTAGTGGGACTAAACAATGTTAACTCCAAATGCTTTCAATTAACTATATATATATACACCCATAGAAATAACTTAGTCATGAATTGGATTACCAATATAGCTTAGCTGCCTCAGGAAAGATGATGGTGAGCATAAAAATAAATGGCTGCTGAACCCTTTGTTTAATGTTGCTAAGCAATAACTTCGGGTCTAGCCACTATTGCTTTTAGCACCGCTGCTACGAGATCTTCTCAGTAAATTTAAACAAATGCAACTTTATTAGTCGGTTGACTTCGATAAATTACTGGGAATGCAGAGGAGCTGAACTTGGTACGAAAAATTTCCTCTTGCTAGGATTGATGTTAGCAGAACCTATTTTTTTCCAATTATTATTTTTAAATATTTGTATTCTATATTTATATCAGACGAATATTTAAATAATATATAATGATATGAAAATATAAATATTTAAAATTTTTTTAAATATATAAAAATATTTTAAAAAATATTTAACCCTCACATCCATATCAAAGTATCATAAAGCAAAACATCTTGTGTAAGGGAACACAGTTTGAAACCAATTGGTTGTTTTTTTCTAGTATCAATGTTTTTTTTCTTTGGTTTACAATCTGTCAAAACTTGTCCAACATGTTGCAATTTGCATGGAAGTGCTTCGAGTCTCTGCACATGTGCATGAAGGAAAGAAAATAATCATTACCCAAACGAGTGAAAAGAAAAAAAAAAAAACTGATAAAATCAAATCATACCCTATGACTGGTCATTGAAACCACCCACAATTGGACATGGAATGGCTTTTAATTCTCCCTCTGCTGCATCATTAGCCTCACAGTTAGTGGATTTAGAAAGAAAACACCTTTGAAAGGGTAACTCATCATAATTATGTGCCCTTGCATCTTAAACTATAAAAGCACCTACATTTCTCACACAAGATGGACTCCACTACCCTTGAGCCCTCCCTTTTTTTTCTTTGAATTATGGTAAGGAACGACTTTTTTTTTTTTTAAACCTTTGGAGAAAGCTGAGATAAGAAAGGATATTGGTAATGATGGTGTTATGGATATTGAGAACCAAAGGCTGTTTAAGATCAGAGATATTGTGGTCAAAAGTGCCAAAGCTGAAGACTAGCTTTGCATTATTGGGCCACATACTGAGCTGTTTCTGTACTTCTATAAGACGAATAAAAGGTGAATCTAATTATGAATATAGGGTCCTTCATTCATCCCCCCGTAATATTGCAAAAATCATTTCATAGACTTCAATCATAATGTCTCTAAAGCTTTCCCTCTGCCAATTTTCTTTTCAAGATCTTCAATTCATTTGAGAAGTTAAAATTGATATCAGTTTAAACTTTGTTCTTCTTCACAACAGGTCCCACATAGAGCTCCATTAACACCTCAAGGAAAAACTCAAAAAAAAAAGAAGCAAACTTTTTTTCCCTGATCATGCAAAAAAAAAAAAAACATTTTTGGTACTATACCCAAAACGTCTAATCTAAGCATCTGTCCAGGCAGCAAAAACTGGCATGGGAGGCAATGAAAGTGCAGGCCTCAGCTGAACTGAAGGAATCCAAGAATTCACAGTATTTGCTGAGCTACTGAACAGCTTGGATGCTGCTGGAGGTGGCATGGAAAACCCCATTGGTAAGCTGCTTCTATCTGGGCTACCTTCTCTTGAGCTGCTCAAGCTAGTCACCAATGAAGAAGCATTGGACAAGTGAGCAGTTCCCCCCATCTTGCTCGTGTCATCCACCTGGACTGATGAGCCGATAGCGTCAATCCCAACCATGTTTTCTGGGGCCATTGAGAAACCCTGAGCCTTATAGTTCTCAATAATATTCGCCTGTTTCTGCTCGAGTTGCTGTTCGGAGGACTGATAAAGGACCATTTTCCAGTCTGATTGTTGACCTTCATTGTTCTTTGGTGATATATTATTATCGGTTTCGCCATTGATGTTATCAGTTAAAAGGTTGTGATTATTGATAGCCTCATTACGAGGTCCTACATCTTTGTTTCGACGAGCGAGTTCCCCAGCAAGAAGGCCATTGGTAGCCATGATTCTTTCAACATCGTACCTTGTTATGTCGAAGTTAGTCACGGCATTCACCCCACGGAACTTGATAGCGGCTATGTCATAAGCCTCAGCTGCTTCCTCTTGAGTGCCTGAAATTGAGTTTCACGGGGAAGCTTGAATTTATAACCTATTAATTATCATCTAATATTAGTAAATAAAAAAAAGGGGTAAATTCAGTCTTGAATTACATTCAAATTCCTTTTTCTTCATGTTTGTGGACAAAAACAGCCTTACAGAAACTGTTGTTTCTTTTTTTTTTTCACTTTGCTTTTGTTTGCATTTTTCTTTTGGGAAAAAGCTCAGACTAATGGAAGCATGACCAGTGGATGGAAAAAGAGCCGAAAGAGTTTAAAGAGAGACTCAAAGATTGGTCCTTTATTAAGTCAATAATAAAAACAAATTCCGAAGGACACTTACTAAATGTTCCAAGATAAAGGTCCTTGTTCCCTGCAACTCTTCCTATCCGAGCTTGCCATCTTCCATGTTGATGATGTCTGCTTCAATTTTCAATAACAAATAAAAAAAATTTATAAGAAAACGAGCTGAAATGGTGGGGAGTTGCAGTTCAACTTCCATAATTGAAGTTAGGAATAGATAAGGAGACCTTGTCACTCCTCTGTACATTGAAGCTCCCCTCGAGAATCCACTACTTTTCCTGCATAGTAGAGTTATGAACATTGACAAAATTATCAATAAAACATAGTGAATTAGTGATCCCCGACCATAATGGGAACATTGGGAAGAGAAGGGACAAAGATTGTTATGCTTAGATTTTTTATTTTTTTAAGTATTTATAGTTGATATGTATAAAAATTATTAAAGACAGAAAAAAATTTAAATATTTTTATACGAATATAAGTAATTTAGAAGGATTTTACCTTCTCAGATGAGCAACATACTCCTGTCTAGTCATGTTCTTCATTTCTTCAAGTTCTTTTTGGTAATTTTCCAACTGGTCAAAGCAAACATCATTATTACAATTTCAGTACCCCAACTGAAAAAGGTTCGCTGGAAGGAACCATTAGATTTGAAAATGTAATGAGAATATAATTAGATAATTACTGGGAAATTGATGTGAGTTGAGGGTCCCCAATACTTGAGTGCAGCTAAATCATAAGCTCTTGCAGCTTTCTCTTCCATGTCATAACCCCCTAAAAAATTAAGACTTTGGAATGACTTGCTATTCGGCACATGACAGGATCAAAACATAAATATACTTTGATAATTGTTAATAATGTCAGAAGAATTTACCTAAATAAACTGAGAATCATCAGTTCATTAGTATCAAAACCCCAGTCATAAAAAAAAAAACAAGAAAAAAAAATTAGTAGTAAGATATATAAAAAAAAAAGTCAGGTCAAGAACAAAAAAAACCCAAAAATAGAGAGTATATTAATAAAAACCTTGTCTCCCCTTCCTGCTTTGCCCTTCCTTCTTGCAACTGTTGTCCCATAGATGCGCTTCATATCTTCCAGTCCATCTATGTCTGAAAGTAACAGCAAAAAAGGACAAAAACCAGAACATTAATAAAGAAGGAAGGTGTCTTAAACAGGTGCAGGCCAAGATCAAGGCATAAAAGAAACAGAATGCAAGAAAGAGCCAGGAAAAAACTTTTAATTTCTAAAGAAAGAAAAACTTTTTTTAGTTAAAAATGTAAAGATTGATTAAAGGATACAGGAAAACCCTAACCTTGTGACACCTCTATATTGAGAGGTTCTTTGCCCAAAAGTATCAATGGATTTCCTGTGGGTGATTTGCTTCTGATCCACCTTCTCGGGCCCTCTTTTCTTGGTTTCCATGGCTGCTGCATAATCAGTTGCAGAAGGTGATATTTGGTGCGAACCAGTAACACAGCTCGATTGTGAGCCAGGACTCATGGACAAGTTCAAAGACTGCAAATCTCCATAGGCTATTGCACCAATAGAGCCACCAGATTCAGCTCCATTATCAACCATGCACCCTATCATCTTCTGATGCATTGCATGCTGATCAGTGGAGTAGTTTCTTGAAACCCAGTGCTTCATGCCCGGTGATGGTACCCCATCATCTGCCATTGTTGGGGGTTGAAGATTGCAGTCTGCAACATGGGTTTCTTTAGCTTCTTCTCCTAGTAACATTTCTTGGTTCCTATATCCCAAGTAATATTGGTATTGTTGGACCTGAAGCTGCTGCTGCCTGGAGGACCGTTGCAGGTGGGCTAAGCAGTTTTGATTGTTGTGTTCCTGATCAGGATTTTGATGGTAATACGTGCTATCTAAACTTAGAGCCATAACTTCTCTGTCACTGCTTTCATAGTGATGGGTCCCCATGGCTGCACCCCCAAAGAAATCTTCCAGTTTTGGAGTTGAAGTAGGAACGATTGCTTCACGCGAAAAGTCGAAGACAGAAAAAGGCAAGAAGTTTAAGAAAAATACTACTATTTAACTATTTTCCCCCAAAGAACAAAACAAACTGCAAAAGAAAAGAATATACAAAGTATTGAACCTAACCTTCTGGCTGCTGTGACCTGCCAAGAGCTTCCATTAGACAAAGTGACCCATCAGACTTAAGTGGCATGACAGGAAAGTGAGAATACAAGCCACCATTTTCTCCTTCAACTCCATAGTAAAGTCCGTAATTAAGATGAGATGGAGAGTGGAAGAAGCTTGATGGAACTGCCGTAGTAACACTACCACCACCACCATCACCAGCAGCAGCAGCAGCAGCGGCAGCAACAGAAACAGAAGCAGACTGTGTAAAGTGATGAGGGTTGCTAACTTCCATTTTCATATGAGAAGAAAGGGAAAAACCTAACCAGTTAGTATTGTTATCGTTGTTGTTATCATCATTACTCATGGACATCATTCTCTTACTATGCTGCAATGATTCTAGGCAAAGTTTGAAGTCCTCTTAGAACTGGGGCAACTCAATCATTGGGAAGAAAGTAAATTAATCATAAAACAGCCATGCATCTCCTTGCTTCACTTCATTTTCAAAAGAAAATAAAAAAAGGAGAGCTAAAAAAACAGACTGGGGATTTTTTTTTTATTTTGTAGCTGTAGAAGTAATTGAATCCAAATCTAAGAACTCATCTAAAAACAAACAAATCCAAAACTCTTGCAACCGAATCTTATTCTATATGCATGAGACTTTTTTTTCCTCTCTCTCACAGTCTCACTGAAAAGATTTCTAAAGAGGAAAACAAAGCAAGCTCCTTTAAACTAAAACAAAAAGAATGAGTTCCAGCAAGCTATGCTGGGCATCCTTCCTGCATTCCATAGGGATCTGTGTATGAGAAAGACATCTTCTTTTGCTTTTACCCTACGCTCCTCCTCCATCATATTTCCCATTCTTTTTTTATTTCCCTCTTTTCCTTTTAAGACCCCCTTCCCCCAAAACACCATTAAATATTCAAAGATTCATTTATTTTAAAAAAAGATTAAATAAGACTATATCCCCAGCCCCATCCTGAAGCTGCTGCAGTACCCAAGGACAAGATCGCCACCAGCAGTAGAGCTACTTACGACTCAGTCTCAGGGAACCCTTATTAAGTGGATAACCACGGCTTCCGACCGGATATATACCCCCAAAATATGTATCCATCATTTATAAAACAAAGTTGTCTTTTCATTATTGTCTTTCTAAATTTCAAACTTAAATACTTGCGGGGATTGGGGACATAACCTCTTAAGTCACTTTTATAATTTTTATCTTATTATAATTCTATTTTATTTTTATATTTATATTAATTTTAATATATTAATAATTTAAATTATATAAATTTTAAAATATTTATTTATATTATTTTATATTATATTTATTTTTATATATTATTTTTATATAATTATATTTAATATTTTCAATTTTAATGGTAATGCTCTTTTTCAAGTGTAAAAAACAAAAACAAAAATATAGAAAAAATAGGTATATATATGTAGTAAGTTTTTTTTTTTTTTAAAATCAGATGCATGTATTAAATAGCTTAATTACTGTTAGCCTACCTAGTTAAACAATAATTTAGTAATAATTTTTTTTTCTCTGTAGAAACTCGTACTATATCAAAATCAACACTTTGGTATAGCTTTAAGAAATTCAATTGAACTTTCATAGTAGTAGTGGGCAATATTTATTATTTTTTTAATATTTAATTTATTTATCATAACTAATAAATGTTACAAGATGAAATAAGAAAATAGTACATAGTAAGTTATATGGAACATTTGTACAATAAAATATAGTAGACATTTTACTTGTAATGTCATTTTCTTTAAAATATATTTATATCCAATATATATTTTGCTATGAATATAAAAAATAATTTTTTTAATAAATTGCATCAAACATATACATATATTTAATAATCACATTAAATTTAAATAATATAGTGCATATTTCTTTTACATGCAGTAATTGATTCTACTTACAAATCACAATATTTTACATTAAATTTAAAAATTTTCATCACGGAAAAGTAATGGTGGTCTCATATAAAGGACTAGACTTCTATGTCACGTCAAGAAATTTAAGAAGTGTGTCTACAAGGCTATCAACAAGACAAATGAAGGGAGTGAATAAATGAAAAAAAAAAAAAAACATTAAAATTCGAAGTTGCCTAACATAAATAATGGGAGTATTATTTCATAGTATAATAATATTTGCGGGTGTAGCTGCAACACATTAATACAGGCTATGTTGGGTAAAATTAAAGGGAAAAAAATGAATACTGTTGGCTTTAATTGTTCTAGCAGCAAGCTTAAGACAATAGTGTTTTATCTCTGCTTCACCTATCACTACACTGCTTCTTTTGCCGGGCCTACCATTGTTTTTGCAACTCAACCAAATAATAATAATAATAATAATAATAATAATAGGGATTATGGTATCTACCACTTGGAGTTTAGGGCAAGAACAGACATAAATACGAATAAAAAATAATTATAATATAATATAACATAAATATATTAAAATTTAAATAATATAAATTATTAATATTTTAATATTTTATAAATATATAATATTTTAAATACAATTTTGATAAAAAAATTAACACAACAAAGACATGATATATGTATTACTAGGTCTAAATAGAACCTCGCCAGTTTGCATGAGGTAGTTTCCTTAGAAATTAACCATTTGGTGAAGACATGAATGCTTGCATGCCATGGCTAGTGCCAAAGATCATCCTTAATTCAGTCACCATTTTAAGTCTTTCTTAGCAAGTGCATTCCGATTTGATTCTACAACTTTGGCATAATTGAAGTTTATAAAAAAAAATTACTTGATCGATGATTTTATTAGTATCGAGAAATGAGGATGTATTTGAATGAATGATCAATGGGAAGGAAATTATTTTCGTATTTTAGGACTGGGTCTCATTAAACATAAACAATTAAACATCTTTGCTAAAGTAATCATGTGATTTAGCATCTTAATTACAAATAATTTGATTCAAGACAAATGCTTAATAGTTAATATAACATTCATGACATCAACCCCCCCAACCTGTCCTGCCTGCCCCTTTCTCCCTTTTGGGTAGTTTTAAATATCAACCTTATGCGCCATATCAAGACTTTAGCATAATGAATTAATGCATGTACTTTTAGCTGTACAGTTCTTAAGAAATAAATAAAATATTAGTACAATGAATAATAATATAAAAAGGAAAGCAGAAAAATGGTGCATTAACTTTGCTTTATGATCAAAATTGACTAAAGAGACGTATGGCCCATTGGGATTTTTTTTGTCTTTAATTTTAATAAATCAATGTCCAATTCCATGTCGAGCAATCAGAATTAAAATTTCAGAAGATCTTTTTTATTTTTGCTTTAACTTTTGCTTTAGGTAACAAAGTGAGGGGTGGGTCACTGTGATAAACTAAAATACAACTACGCCCGTCCTTTCATTTGTTTGTTTATCTATTTAGAGAAATAAGAAAAAAAAAGTGATAATCGAATTTTCTGGTATTTCTCTCACGTTATTTTATATATCACAATTTTATTGTTACTTCGTGAATGCTTATAATAAAAGTATTATCTTTTTTAAATATTTAAGGATTCGTAAATTTTTCACTTAAAATATGTATTTTTTATTCGAATCAAGAATTTAATTAAGAGAATCTTATGCCAGTCATAATACCAATTGAATAATACTTTTGATGTAAGCATATGCGAGGTGATAATTAAATCTTGATACGTAAAATGATGTAAGAAAAACAACTTGAACCCTAAGCATCACGAAAGAAATATGAACTAAAAAAACTATCTTGTTTTTTTTTAAAACATTAAAGAAGAAAGTTGTTAATATTTGGTTTAATTTAATCGAGTGTATCAAAGTCTAATTGAAAAAACTCAGAGATTAGTACCAGAAATTGAGAGCATCCTATGGATTACAAGGCAAAACCTTAAATAGTATTAAGATGAATGTTAGGTTTTTATATATAAATATATATTTCATATAAATATATTTAATATTTTAAAAGTTTTTCTTTTCAAATATACAGAAAATCATATTTATTTTCATATCTGAATTATCGATTATAACTCTCCAATATAAATTATATTTAAAAAATAAAAAAAAATTCACATGCCATAACGTGGTGTGTTAAAGTTTTGATATTCTTCAAATGATGAGTGAAGTGGCCCTTGAAAGAACATGCATTTTGTGGGACGGACACTTTATATCCGATTGTCTAAATAAAGCCTTTTAAAACTCGGAGAATATTTGTTGAGCCAAGTTTGGCTGTTTTATATCTTTTTTAAAGTTTATCTATAAAAGACTCTCCTTGGCCATCGCCATTCCTTCTTTTCTCTTTAATTTCGACATTAAATGCACTCGTCCTTCAACTTTTTATTAAAGGAAAAAATACCCTATTTTTGTGTATGATCCAATTAAGTCAAACTTATCGAATTTATATGGATGACCTGATCTTTGTGAAGCTGTGCATATTGCTCCAAACATGGTTGCTAATAATTTCATTTTTTGAACAACTTGTGAATATCTCATCAATGAACAAAAACAAATGCGAAATTTATCAATAGGTAGAGCTACTTTTAAATACAAACTCTCAAAGCACCTTCAAAGTTCAAACATTAGTGTTCTTGTAGCTGACTATAGTATTAGAATTAGCAACTATTTTAGGGAAGCCTATAGCCTAGGGGAAGTAGTTCAAGAGTAAAGAGAATTAAGGTTTATCTTACTTATTGTTCTAAATAATTATAATCATTTATTTGACTATCTAGGTAAAGATTAGTTCTTTCTTATGAGCATTTATAATTTTACAAGGAGATCTAATTCCTAAAGACTAAAGTAATTAACAAGATTTTGAAAATTTAAAAATAGAAAAACATTATTTTTCTAGGCAGCCAAAAAGGAGTGCTAAGGTGTTGTCGGGCGCCGGTGTCAGGACTATGTTTCATAGTGAATTCAGGCTAAGAAAACCCAGTAAAGATCAAGGATCAAAGGGGATTTATTTGAGAGGGATTTTGAATATTGTATATCATATGATATGAATTAATATACGAATACGATAATAATGTATGAATATATCAAAATTTATATATCATGAGTTATTAATTTATTAAAATTTATATAAATATAAAATAATTTAAATATTATTATAAAACATAAATATAACACAAATACGACATATATAAATGAATTGTTGGATATAATATATAAGTTGGGCTAAAAATTTCCATGGTGTAGAAATATGTATATTTTTCTGCATGCAAAATTTGCATGACTATATAGCCAAATTCATGGAGACAGAATTTCCAGAGAGAATGATTTTGTTTGAAAAGAGAGTAGGGAAGAGTTTTTGAGAGGGAGAGATGTCACAAACTTTGAAGGTGGTACCCCCACTTCCATCTCTAAAAGAAAAAAAAAATAGCAATGATGAGAAAATCCACCAAAACAAAGCACTAGAGTTTAGACCAATAAGTTTTCCCATAAATAGTGCATGGGACTCTTAACAAGTTAAAAGCTTTGGTGCTGCTGCCTGCAATCAGCAGATTTTACCTTTTTTTTTTTAATTATAAAGTAAACTGTAATTCAGAGATAAGAAATATTATAAATAATAAATTTTGAATTTTGAATATATTGAATATTAATAGATTAAAGCTGAGTTTTGAGTTCAAAGATTTTGCCATTGCTTTTATTTGTAACAAAACATGACTCTTTTGGTGGGAAGCAGTGGGGAAGTGGGTTTTGTTTTTGTGGGCGCTTTCTGTCTTTTCCTCTTCATTGTCTGCTAAAAATGGGCCTTA
>JAQSVH010000004.1:5727741-5750544 GCA_029448705.1 Adansonia digitata
TAACTAATATTTAGTAGATTTAATAATCAAATTTTAACATTTATAACTTATGTTTTTATTCAACATTGTGATCTCTTAAGTTAAAAAAAAAAAAACCAAAATCAAAATGAAGGTAATTTTTTTATTTTTGTTTTCCTTTCCCAAAGAAATTTCTCATGTTTCATTCTGATACTAGAATGCTTGATTGCTATTCGTATTTCAATTTCATGTCTTTTTGTTTCTGTCTTGCAGATGTCGCCATCTTATGAAAGAAAATAAATAAATAATAAAAAAAAAAGAAACATTGGGTTTTGGTCTCCATTTTTAATTTTGAGATAGGATTCTGCCCAGTCAAAATGAGGAAAATCTGGTTCTTTTGGCTCGAAATTTGACCATTCTCTACCGTGCTAATGAAGTAAACAAATGTAAAAAAACAGATGAAGAGAAATAAGTAAATTTTCATAAACGTCTTCATTATATATTTTATTTAAGATTTACATTTACATTAACGATGAATTACATACAATTTTATTTTGGTTTATTGATAAGTTACCATTTTAATATTCGGTATCAGTATATAGTTTATACATCTAAAAAATATTAACTACTTTGTATATTTTATTTATGAAAAATATAAATATATATTCAAAAATGAAAAAAATATAATATTATATTATTTTTTAAATTTCATAAAAATAATTGATTAAATTTATTTTTTTAAAAATCGTTAATCATCTTTTAAGTAGGCCCTTTATTTATTTAATAATAATTCTACATACTTATCGCATAAAAGTCGAGTACATTATTACCTTAAGAAATATTTGGATATATGTAAAAATAAATCAATGACGTCCATAGTTATAATTATCTTCAATTTTCCTCTGTAATTTTTTAAAATAAATCTTTTCAAAAATTAAAATTATTAAAAATTTTTATTCATTAAAAATAAAATTTTTATATAAATAATTTTTTTTAATTTAATATATATATGTTTGCAAAGTGTGAAATTTTTTATAAAATTATTTAGTCATTAGTTATTTATTACAATGTCAATAAATAAGTTAAACAGATTTAAAAAGAATTATTTCAAAAGGCATAACTTTCCAATAACTCTTCAACTATATCTCTTTTAAAAGAAAATCAAAAGTATCAAAATGTTTAAAATTTAACATTTAAATTTTATTTTATGCTAAAACCATTATTCATATTATACATATAATAATTTAAAAGCATCAATTAAATTATTTACATAAAATTTTAAAATTATAAATATTAATTAGATGATTTTGATTTTTAATTTTTTTTTTGTTGTCTGTAGCATTAATAATGCTTTCAATTTTATATAAATATAAAAAAATGAAAATGAAAATTTTTTGCAAAAGCTTCTATTATTGACATATGGATGGTGTAAAAAGTCACCATGTGTCAAAGATTTAATTATTTTGATTTGATTTAATATATAATATAAAATATTTAATATAATTAATTATATTTATTTTCTATTATATTTTTAACTTATTTACTTTTTACAAATGTAAAAAATAACACTTTATTTTATTTTCATTTCTCATAAAAAATATTAAATAAATTTTTTTTACCAAATTACTCTAAATAAAGGTTTTCTATAAAGAATATAATTTTAATTTTTTTAAATAGTAAACAACAATGAATAATAATTTCAATAATTAAATATATAAATATTGTAATTAATTTTGAAATAAAATTATTTCAAAATCTTTGTTGCAATTTTTTTCTTTCAAAACCAAATACATTAAATATTTATATTTAAAATCTTAATTATTTTATCTTTTCATTATGAATAAATGGCTCAATTTCAATAACTTTTAATTATTATAAATCAAGTTAATTATATTAAATACGTAAGAGATAAATTTTTTTTCACAAACGTTCATACGTCAATCATATAAGCTATTCATTATATAATTATATTGAATACAAATATATATTTAAAATAAATGTAATATTATTTAAAATTTTTTTATATATTTAAATAATTATTTTCATACCTATATTCAACTATATTTAAGATATAGACATAATACCAATTTAAAATTATTATTTAACGTAAAAAGTCAAAAACACAACTAAAAAACAGACATAAAAAACAAATTAAACTTATAAAATAAAACCAAGAATATTTAAGTCCTTTAATTAAAAACTAAACTCAAAAAAAAAAAAAAAACAAAGAAAGAAAGTAATGCTATTGAATAAAAATAAAAACCGGAAAACAAATCAAAAAAGGGAGAAGAGGAGGAGCTCAGATTCTATGGGTGTAATAAGAAATCTGTCATACCCAAATCTGGGCAAAATCAGAACGAGGAATTATTTTTATAATCATCGCTCTCTCCATATTTCCCCAACCTTCTTGATTTACAAAATTAAAAAAAAAAGGAAAAATTAGGTTCAAAAACACACAAACGCCGTCATCAGAGAGCTGTTTGGTACTTCAATGTAAAAGAGTTTAAGAAAAAAAAATAAAATCAAAATCGAGATATGTAAATCTGTCGTCACTGCCCTAATTTCGCCGAAACTTAATCAATGAACTAAATTTCTACTGGAAAAAAAATAACAAAGAGAAAAAAAAAAAAAAAGACTGAGAGGGGTGGCCGAGGGGAAGAGTTGATTTGCATTTTATACCAGCAAAACCCTAAATCTCAGCTTTTCTTGGGGTTTTTAGGTTAGTGACGATGCTGTCCTTCGTCTTAATTATGGGCTAAAGGCCCATTAGATATATTCTAGACTTTCTATTATTGAGCTCAACCAAGGGTCCAAGCCGGATTGATGAGGGGATCCAACTTCATTAAAATTGTGATATTTTTCTTTTTTTTTTATTATTTTATATTAGTTTGAAATCTCCTTTAAGAAAATCCTGTGACCTAAATTGAATTTGTTTATTATAGTTTAAATTAGCATCAAAATTAGTATTTTATCTCTTTATTTTTAGTTTGGGTGCAAAACAGAAGTGAATTAATACTTTTATCATTTATTTTACATTTATAGATGAAACTTCTAAATTTCGGATTAAAAACCAACAATTATTTTAATTTTTATTACATTTTATAAAAATATGTGTCACCTGATTAAACCTGTTCGTGGAATTCTTAAATTTTATTGATAATGTATAATGTACAGACATAATATATAAAGGATATAATTTTTTAATTAATTGAAATAAATAAAATTAATGATTTAATTGCCCCCTTTTTTCCCCCTTTTCAAGCAAAAGAAGCTGGCCAACCCCAAACTTCAGATGCTTTGAATAATCATGCATGCATGATCCTTTTCAATATCGTTCTTAAATACTGAGCTTTGGTTTTCAAAGACTTCGATCAGAATATTCATAAATTTCTTGCCCACCTTTGGTTTTCATGATTATTAAATGCTTTTTATTTTTGTTTATTTATAGAAGGAAATTCCAAGTTTCAAACCCATTCTTCAAGTCAAAAGATCATGCATCAGTTAATCGAATCAACCTAACCAAACACTACATTTTACCATTATGAGCTGATTATTTAATGCAAAAACGTACATACATAATGATAAATTTGTTAGAGGGTAATGAACTTGTTTTTTCCTTTTGCTTGTTAGATTGTCAGCAATCAAATTCACCTCTTAACTAAAACTTAATTTGTCTTTTCTTTTTTAGTTGATTAAAATGCATGGTATCAAGGTTACCTACCCAAAACATTGAACCGGTGGGGGGTTAGTCAAGTCAAGGCTGTTAAATTAACAAACAAGCTCCTTATGAACTCTTGTATCTTTCTGCTTCATAATTTTCAACGAACCTGGCCATTTTTTCCTTTAATTTCATCATTTATTTCCTTAAATTCATTTGAAAGCAAAATGCTGCTTAACCTTCACGTTTGATTCGTTTCCTCTTCAGAAATTAATTATTATATATCTACCGTTTGTGTGACAAACAATTTATTCTCAAATTCATTCTTCTTCCTTCAATCTATATATAAGAACGCCGCAAATTATTCATTTTACTAAAGAAAAAAAAATGAGTCATTCAACAAAGGCTCATTCACAAGGAAATATACCCTTTTCTTGGGAGGACAGGCCAGGGGTTTCCAAGTCGTCCAAGGTCACCCATTGTGATAATCCTTACCGTTGCCCTATTGATGTAGACTCGTTTGCTCTTAACGAAACAAATCCGCCTTCTGATCATACTGGTGGTGGCTCCTCCAAGATTCTGGTTCATGAAAACAAAGTTCCTGCTCCACCTCCGTTCTCTATGCAGCTGCTTCCAAACCGGAGCACCTCAGTGAAAGGCTTGAGGTGGTGGTGGTGGCAAGACGACCCTTTTCTTGCGGCTTATAAAGAGTGCACCAAAAGTGGGGGAAATGGCAAGTTGTCAAGTGAAGCTAGCACAAATGGTGGCTCCAAATTAGCAAGGAAGAAAAAGAAGAAGATTAATTTTTCATGCAAGAAATCTTCTGAGGTTAGAGATGATAATTTGGTGAGGTTTTCCAACCTCCCACCTCTTCCAAAAGATAGAATTCGTGGTGGACAGGAATTTATTTAACCACTAGAAGAGTCTCGGTGAAATATAGCCTTAATTTGGAGTCTAAACATCTCCCATCGTATTTTTGAATGAATTCACAATCTTTTGCCTTAACGTGTATAAATGGTTAAATCAGTCTCAAGTTCGTTAACTTAGCTAATATCCATGGATAGGAAGACACCAATAACCATGGGATTTCTATGATCTTCTCTCTTTAAAGATAATTGCTTCATGCTTCTGAAAATTCATCTTGAAAATGGCCAAAGCCACTAGACAATATCTTTTACATAGAGGGATGGAATGCAAAGTCAATAGCTATCTAAAATGATTTCTAGATCTCCGGCCGACGTATATGACATTGTTGAATTATTTACTAAATGGAAACTTGATGTTTGCTCACTTCTTATGTTAATCGAACTTTTTATTTTTTTAAATTTTTTATTCGATATATATTTAGATATAAATATAAGTATAAATTTTTTCAAATATATATAAAAAATTTTAAAAATTAAATTTATCTGTATTTGAAATATATTCATATCTACCACTAATTTTTGAGTTTAGATAAGATCACTATCATTTGATGCATAACAGAATTATTCAGAAGAAATTTTGGTCTTACCATATTTATACTCCAACATCAATATTCGTAAGAACTCTACGAAACACCAAAATCATTGTATTAGGAGCATGCTCTAGGACTTATTGCTTAATCACCTCTTAATCACTAGGGCTTAACTTTTTTTCTTTTTCCTGAAGAAATCTTGCTTACAACGTTGTACGATTGTCAAATTAATGAAGTAATTGAATAAACAAAGATTATTAAGACAATGGCAGACCAAGCTGAATGGTCCAAGTTCACACTCTCCATGCTAGATGAGTGGAGTATTTTGATTTCCCCAGCAAGTTGAGTTCTACTTAAAAATAGGTAAATCGGCCCTTCGATTCCTTTTTCCTCCTGGAAACTTGTCAGGACTCGATCTTGAAAAACTTATTAATTTATTCAAATTCAAATTTAATCTAATCCGATTTGATATTAAAATTTAATAAATCAAAATCAAATAAAATGAACTCAAAAATGATTTCAACCTGAATAACATAAAATGATCTAAATTCAAAATAAGTCAAACTTGAAATAACATAAACCTAAAATAACCTGAGCTCAAATTAACTCAAATAATTAATCTAAAATTATCGAAACTTAATTAACCCGAGTATTAAATTCAATTAATCTGAACTTAAAATGATTCAAACGCAAATGATCTAAAATCAAAATAACCTAAAAACAAAATGACTCAAATATAAAATAATTTAAACATAAAATAATATTAACCTAAAAAACAATTTAAAAATTTAAAAACTTTTTAAATTGATTCAATCCAAAACATATATATATATATATATATTAATTAACCTATGTCTTACTCTTTCTCGGAATACCCCACCAAACGAAAGAACTAAAGTGTTTTGGGCCTTGAGCCGAAAACACCTCGAGTTCCTAGAACCTTACCCCTTTTTTTTTTTTTTTTATAATAGAGGTGACAAGTTAAAAATAAAAAAATATTAAATATTAAAATTTAAATATCAAACACAATAAATATTATATTTTTAAAATAATTATATAAATTAAATAAATCAAGTTCCAAGTACAATTTTCTTTTCCTTCATCACGTTTGATCACCTAAACTAGATTTTAGTATCAACTAAATTGCAAGTTACGAACGTTACAATTTTACTACTAACAAGCTAGGGATGGCCCAATGGAGAGGACCATGGATCCCCATTTTATACATGCATATTGTGGCACAATAAATAAAGTATTAGATCAAAATTTATTTAATTATTACATAAAAATATTTTTATTTTTAATTTATTATTTTATTAAATTAAAAAAATAGAATTCCACTATTCAAAAGTTATGATAAAAAGTGATTGTGTTGATCAATTCCTGGCCATTATTTGACAGTTGGCAGTCTTTTCATTTTAAGCAGAAGAGCAAAGTCTTTTCAGCACCTTCAAGTTGATTCCAGGCATATTCATTTCATCGGTCGCCATCGAAAGCAATTCATCATTAAAAACTCTAAAGGCACAAAAAAAAATCATTAAAAACTGTGACATTATACCAAGAGCAATTCATCCAACGGCCTCTATAAATCTTGAAGGAACTCTTTGATGAAGTTCATCACATATTGCATCAGGTTTAATTGTTACAAAAGATCATAGGATCCCTTATGAACTTATGATATGCATGTAAAAAGCTAAACTGCAAGATTTTTGGGTTAAAATAAATAGCTTATTACGATTACATCGTTTAAGTATTTACCCTTTTTCCTGCACCCAGTAACATTTTGGATCTGTGGCAAACGCAATCAACACTTGCGGGTTAACAGAGAATTAACATAGATGGTGCAAAATCTTTCATGGGATGAAGTGGAAAGATCATCTTTCTTAAAAGACTTCTTTACTTTTATTCAAAATTTTCAGTGGTTCGATCAAGTAGTGCTTCATAATTCATAAACCATAAGCAAAATTTTAATCAAACCCGGACAAAAGTTATTGGATTGGGATTGCTTAGTGGAAGATAGTGCAAAGATCTCACGCTTGATAAAAAGTGAACTAAAAAAAAAAAGAAAAAAAAATCATGTTTTGGGTGCTCCAAATACAATTGCATAAGTGTTCAATTCCCTATCGGAGAAAGCTTTCCTGTTCATCCATGGCTGACTTTTATTAAGGACTACTTTTAAATTTTATAATAATTATAAGAAATGAAGACAATATCCAACAAATACACAGGCCTATAGGAAATATTATATATATATATATCAATATATTGATGAATATATCCAAAATTTTGGACGAGTTTAAGATTATTCAAATAGAAGTCTTGTTCTGATAGCCAAACCTGGAGACGGCAGAGGGGATTCAATCATTAACCTATGATTTAATCATCTACTGAATAGAGGACTGAAAAAGAAAGTTCCTACAAAGTAAAGAGGATAAACATAAATCTTTTATTTTTACTATTTTGTCAGCTTCTTTTTTTTAACATTTCTAAGGCTTCGTTTGTAACCAGAAAATTGTTCTCTTGAAAAGATGGTTCTTCATGTAAGACTTTTTTTCTTCCATGAAAATACAATAATGTTTATGACGATTGCCATTTACCAAACGAAGTCTTTTGATTCTAACTCCTAGTTTAGAGTAATCTCGAAGTATTATTGTTCACGAAATTAGTGCACGTGGTGAGGAAAACCCAATCAATTGATTGGACTTTCGAGGTAGAGGGGGGTTGGGAGTGTTAGGAACTTGAGATAACGTTCGTATCATAAATCAGATCGAAAATTCTGGACCATCAATTTATGCAGAAAAGTAATTTTTGTACTTCTCAACTTCAACCATAGCTTTAATGATAAAGTGGAGTACTTCAAAACTTTGAAAACTGATCCAAAATAATAATAATAATAAGAATAAGCATCATATACTATTTTATACCAATTAATTACAAGAATTACTATTATTTCTTAAAAGGGCTATTAACCCAAAATTTTGCTAGCTTGGGTGCGTAATTTAGTGTCAATATCTTAGTAAATTTGATCAAATATCTTTGGCCCTTTCTTTATGTCACTTTCTACTCTCTATTAATTATATTTTGCTAATTTTTTATTTTATATATTATATTATAAAATATGATCGGACGAGACATAAAAAATATAAAAAAGATCGAAAATTTTCATTGTATAAATTTTTACTACACAGCATATTACGAAATATGATTTGATGGGACATAAAAAACACAGAAAAGGGACTGAAGATTTTCATTTCATAAATTTTTGCTAGCTTGGATTTGTAAAAGCTTTGAACCAGGCATTGGAAAGAAAGAACAATCAAATCCCTAAGATCAAGACTTAGTTCTAATTACCAATTTCGTGTCACTCTCAAAGGGAAAAAAATCTGCCCTAGCTAGTCCCAAAATAACTACTCAAAAATAAAAGGCCTTCCAAGATGATATTCGTCCTGATATTTCTAGTTAAATTATGTACAAGCGTGACAATTCTAGAGGTGAGCGATCAAGGGAATAATTTTTATATAAATATACTTTGACATGTGGCTATATACACTTACTATTAATATTGAAAACCAAGTTTCGGGTCTTAATAACTTGCCAGTGAAGAAAGGAAGAGACAAGCTAAGGTTGGACAGCTCCATGCCCTAGACATGCTTTTTTTATTTTTTTTGAGACTGATTCGATATGAATGCTAATCTGTACCTACCCCATCGATAGTAACCAAACCAAACTTTTGTGACCCTTGGCCCCATTTAACTTTTGGTTTTTTATGTCAACAATGATCGATTGAATTGATAGAAAATGAGATATTTCGCATTTAAGAGTTAAATTTGTTTTTCATTGCTAACAATATTTCTTTTTTTTCATGAATGATTTGTAAGTCCAGTGCAAGTTTTTAGTTAGGCATGTTGCATGCCTTGATATGAGACTAAGGTAGTCTTGATATTTGTTGCATGCCTTGATATCTAAACTTTTTAGACTCGGTACTCTATAAACATATTATTATTTGATCTGATTATTTATGTACTTATATTATATTTATATATATTCATATATTATAAACATGTTTAAAGTATAACATATTTAAATAAATTTTAATGTGTTAAAGATTCCCATAGTTCTTTTATTCATATTGTCTTTATGTTTTTTTTGTATTATATTTTTACCGTATTTTAGTTATCTTTTTATGTAGTGTAATAGTATTGCATTGTAAATTGTCAAGTCTAACTACTATTAAATATTTTTCCTCTTTGTTTAATATTATTCGTTTCCAATTAACTTTAAAAATAAAATATGTTACTTTTGATGTATTCTACATTAACAATTAATTATTTAATAAAATTGATTGTTGATGATTTTTTATAAAAGAATCTTAGAATAAAATTTCGAAATATAAAAGAAAAACTAAGAATATTAAGTGCTAGAAAAAGACATAATTTTAGAACCTTAGAGAAAAAAAAAAGATAAATATTAATGCAAATTAAGATTCGACTTTACAATATTTTCGTTCTCATCCACTGCATAGCTAAAACCTCCCTAACAAAAACAAACAAAAAAATGTACCTAACATTAATTATAATATGAGAAATTAACGACCTAATTAATATCGTCATACCAAACGAAATTTAACGACCCAAAAGATTTTATTTTTAATTAAACTCCTTTTAATGCCTTTTATATAATACTGTGCTCTGCATTTTTTGTATTTTTAAAAAGGCTGAAAAACTAAAATCATATATATTTTAGTAAAATAATTTGTTAAGATTATTCATTATACAATATAATAGCATATTGTGATATTATCCTTGTCCTCCAATTTATAGTTGGACATTGAATAATGTCAACAGAAAAATAATAATAAAAAGAAACAGAATTTAAAAAAATTAATTAAATACTAAATTAAAAATGGGGTTGGTTATTTAAAAATCTATTCTTTTGCTGAAGGGGTAATTATATAAATTGGACATGATGAAAGCATCATCTTTGGTTATAATTTAACAAATTGGAAATTTGGATGACGTTCATGGTCACAATTTGTGGCCCTTTTTCTTTAAATTATTTTAATTATTAAATTTTTCAGACATCACGATTTGGATAAAAATATAAAAATCATTTTTTAAATAAAAAATTATTAAATGAGTGGATAATTTTTTTTAAAAAAGGAAGTCATATCCTTTGTGAATAATTCTTTATAAAGGCGAAATAAAAATTCTATTTTATGAATAAAATGAAATATATTCTTATGCATTTATATATATCATTACTATTTATTTTTAATATTTTGATAATTTTTTAATTAAATTGATTTTAATTAACCCATGAAACTAATATCAATCATACACTTAAATTAGCAATGATATTGATAAAGTCGGTAATGCCACTTATTATTGTAAACTAAAGGTCCCATCTTCTTTGTACTTAATCCAAAAAGCCAATCAATTCTACCGAAGGCAAATACAAAAATAAATAAATAAAAAGGGTCGAGAGCTGTTTTTGTTTTGACGTACGAAAAAGAATCAGTGAACTGTGGATTTGTGGTAGAGTGGCGTTCTTTATAACTTTATCTGTTGTTTGTGATTTAATTTGGAAGAAATGCCCCTTAAATGAACTTTTTTTGTCAATTGCTCATTGGCCAAGCTTTTCTTTTGAGAAATATATATAGTTTGTGCAATCCCATTCACATGTCACAATCCATAATTATAAAATTCAAATTTTAATTTAATTAATTTATATAATTATATTTTTAAAAAATAATATTTAATAAATTTAAATTTTAGATCTTAGTGTATATATATATATATTCAAATTCGACCTCATTTATAAGAATAAAATGATTGCTTAGCTAATGAGGAAAAATAAAATAAAAAAACCATTGCTTAACTATTAATTTCGGTAATTCCCATTTCACTTTATGCCAACGAAGTAAACCAACGTTGACATCATACGGAAGGACGGCTTTACCCTTTAATAATCTTTGTTTATGATATCATATTTTTATGATTGAATCAAGGGCATTTATGTCTCTCCAAATTTAAAGGAGTCAATAACATCAAACCCAAAATTAAATGATAACTTCGAGACATTGGCAACACTTGGAATTATATCTCATACATACACATATATAAACTAAAAGTAAGTTTCAATGATTTGCTTTCTTGCATTATATAAAGCAAAACATGAAGTGGGAGATTCAAACTTAAAACGACATATAAAAGCCAACAACAACAACAAGAAAAACTTTGACTGAAAAACCAAACACCGACTAACTCTTTTGTACGCTACAATACTCGGGTTTTTTCATCTTGTTTAGCAAAAATAAAGAAAAAAACCCACCATTTTTCTTTTTCTGACATCATCATTTTAATTTACAGAAAGAGAGGAGAGAGATAGCTAGTACTAGATTTGTTGTTCTCGATATGGAGAGAACTTTAATGAAGGCATATATGTAAGTTTATGTATATGTTTAGGTGATTAACGGTGGGGTTTGTTCGGACATGATAACGTTATTGCATGGCCATGCAGATGAAAGCTGCTGCAGTTGCTTGAAAAGCAAAATTTGATGTATGTCCAACAGTTTTTGTCGAAGCATACTGTATTCGGATCGGAGCCGGTCGTTGTCTGTCCTTACACGGTGACAGTGGTACAAGACGAAGCTCAAACGGTTGGACAGTTCTCGGTTCTCGATTCTAAGCCGGTTCACCTGGTTCCTTAGGTTTTCTAAATGCTTCTGTTTACGCATCCGTGACCGCCTGGCTGATTCCCGGTTCGATATCATACGTCTCCTCTTTCGTTCGTCGATGATGGAAACCGTTTGGTAACTTGGGTTCGATTCATCCGAACCAGAATTCGAGTGGGTTTGGGTCTGGTTTTGGTTTGCTTCATGTGAAGCGGAACCCGACCCGGCGGGTCCCACGGATTGGGTAGTAATGGAAAAAAGTTCCGAGCAATCCCACGGCGTGAAACCGCTTTCTAGGGGCGGAAATGGATCACTCTCGAGCGTCAGATTGGACGAAAAAATCGTCGGAACAGTGGATAACATGGCTATTATGACAACAATTAAAAAAAATAAAATAAAAAAAAAAAAACACAAAGCTTCTAAAAATGTATATGGGGAAGGTAAGAAGGAGGAGAAAAGGGACGAAGTGCAGCGTAGGGGGGTCATATTTATGGGCAAACTTGAGGACTGCTGTGGGCTCCAAATGATTACATTGCTTAATGCAACTAAAGGGCATTTTGGTAAAAATATATTGCTTATTATAAATAATAAATATATTATTCTAAATAAGTTGCAATACAATTTATGTATAATACCATTATTATAAAATTTTAAAATAATTTAAATAATTTAATTTTTAACAAAATGATATTATTTAGTTTATTAACAACATATAGATAGATGCATTTGTAGAATATAATTATGATATATGTATATCGTAGTTTATATAGATATGTTAATAGTGCATAAATTTATATATTTTTAATGAATCAAATAATATTATATTATTAAAAAAATTATTTATTTTTATTTTTAAAATTTGTAATGATATAATATCATTTAATTTATTAACGTATTATAAATATGTAAATTATCAATAAATTAAAAAATTTATTTATTTATATTATATTTAAATATTTTATATTTATAATTATAGTTAAAATATTTTATATTTATAAAAATTTTAATACTTCACTAATGTTTATTATATAAAATTTTAAATATTTATATATTTATTATATATTTATTTTAATTATTTTTATATTATATTATATAATCGATCTATTAAGTATAAAACCTTCAAACCGTAGAATTAACTTTTGAGCCAGGTGGCACTTGGGTGGGGTTTAGCAATACTTTTTTAGATGGGAAAATATGGGGTGACATATGGCTCGATGGGTCCCTTGAAGAGATTGATTTTTCTTTTTCTTTTCTTCTTTTTTTTTTATTTGCTTAGTCACGAAGAAACAAAATAGTGTGGGGCATCACGTCGACACGTGTCGTCGTTGTAATAGGTTGAGCGTCTGATGGCCGTGGAACCACGCGTATTGGGTGGGGCTCTTTGGATAATTGAACCGGGGATGGCAAATATTTTGGGGCGTCATCAGCACTCACTAAACCGGTCTCTAATTAATTGCAACTTGCAAAACTGGATATCAATATCAATGACGTTTTACTTTACTTTTTTTTTTCAATTAAAAATTATTAAGTAAAACAAAATCTTTAAGAAGGTTAATTAAAATTTTAATCATTAACTATAATATTAATTATAAAAGTTAAGCCTATGTCATCCGCAACTAATGACTTAACACAAACATTAACAAAATGTTTCAAAGTTTTGACTTTTTAAGTTTGATCATAAAAATGTATATAATGTTATTTATTTCATCATTCATCAGTGTGATTATATTATATTCTCAATACATGTTACGTTGTGACTTAACAATTTTTATGATGAATTTAATTAATTTGTTCTAAAAATAATATTCTTATGGATTAGTTTTTTCTTATATAGCTTTAAATAAAAGTATTCATAATCGAATTAAATTATAGTTAAATTTTTTTAAATTTTTATTTAAATTTAAGTTTAATTTAATTATAAACTTAATTTATTATTAAAATATTATTTTTATATTAACAGTATATATTTTTATAATTAAATTTACGTAAAATTTAAACTAAGCAAATCAAATGTATCGAATGAAATGTTAATTTCCTATTCCTAAAATAACTCTTATCCTACAACCCAAGTACTTAATTTCCAGTGGAGGTTGAAAAAGCAGTGGTTGACAGACAAAGAGTCACGTGCTTGCAGAATTTGACGTTAAATGATACCTTAACAAAGATGATGTATTTGCCTATTTCATAAAAGAAATTAAGATTTGACAAGATACTGAAAGATGTTTTATTACCCAAACGTTTGATACCATAAATCCAACTATTTTCTCAATTGGGTATTCTATAATCAGTGGATTGTATAATGTAAATATATTATTATTTATTATTATGTATGTTATATATAAATATTTATTTTTTTATAAAAATATGGTTACATATTTTACAAATATTTAAAATTAATTAATAAATTAACCTACAAAGTTTATTTAATGTTTAAATTTATAAATTTATTATTTTTAATTTTAATATAAAATTAAAATTAATGAAAATAAAAATTTCAAATTTTAACTTTTTTTAATTTGTATCAAATAAATTCATTTACATTTTAAGATTAATGAAAAATTAAAATTATGAAAATAATGTAATTTAATGTAAAATTTAATATTTTTTTATTTATAATCAAATAAATACATGTAATAAAAGGCTTTTAATGCAACTTAAAAATCTAACTTATGAATTGGATAAATATTATTAATAATAAAAAATATTTAGAATGCCAATTTAGAAATATAATGAATACTTATGCTTGTTTTCGTATGTTCAAGAGATTCTTCTCTTTAATGCCTTTATATATATATATATATATAGCAATTGTTGTTACCTATGTCATATGCAAATATTTATCGTTTTATTTATTTTAAAAAATATGTAGTTTTATATTTTATAAATAATTAAAATTAAAAAATATATTAACAGGTAACGTTTGTTCAGCGTTTAAATTTTATATATTTTTTATTTTTTATTTTAATATAAAATTAAAATTCATGAAAATAAAAAAACCAATATAAATAATGGAGTTTTTTAACTCCATAATAGTATTAAAATGCCGTCACATGTATTATTTATTTATTTTTTTATTTCTTAAATACATAATAAAGATGTGTGATAGTCGGTGTACTTAATAATAATTTATAAATTTAACTTTTATTTTATTTTTGTCAAATAAATTCATTTATATTTTAAGACTAATGAATTAAATAAATATAATTAATAAAATAATTTTAGAGAAATTAAATTTTTTTATTGATAAATCAAATAAATTTTATTAATAATATAAAATATTCACAATAACAATTTACAAATATAATTAATATTTACAATTATTTTTTTCAATTAAAAATTTATTTATAGTCATGTTTATATATATTTATATATCATAGATTATAGATATGGAAAAACATAGAGCATGGTTGCCGACGCATTGAAAGACGAAGGCGATGGAAAGTTAAAGGGGCGGCCTATATCTATACCGATAGATTAAAAGATCATTCTGCTATCAAGTGTCAGCTTAAGAGTCAATCAGTTGATTCCATTGAAGTATTGAAACTTTTAAATTTTGATTCTTAATATTAAATATAAAAAATAAACATGTGCACTTGATCTAATAATGGTAACATTTTTAATAGAAATGCAACAGGTTAATTGCATGTATATCACTATTTAAAAAAAATAAAATTAAAAATGATTCAATAACTACAAGAAAATTTAAAAACGATCAATTATTATAAATCGTCTTTAAAAGTTTCGAGGATAAAGAAATCATCTCTAATGATTATTCTTTGAATTCAAGATAAGAATAGTATTTATTTTATCATCATCTTATCTCTTTTTTAAAATTCTTACATTTTATAATGAACAAATTAATTTACATAACTCGATTTTTTAATGATTTGTTATTTTTCGAATCTAAATATTCTACGAGAACGGACAATCTAGTATTCTTGGTCTAACCGTCCAATTCAATATTTTCAACATTGAATGCAATTCGAGAGGAGAAAATTTGTGATTTAATATGAACAATAACTTTTGCTTTTAGTTATAAAGGTAGGGGGCGAAGCAACAAGACAATCACATCAGAAAATTATGTACATCTAATGTAAATTTGGCTTTTGCTTAAAGTCTTCAATGGCGGGGCCAATGAAAGAAGACAACCCTTGACCATATTTAAAAAAAAAAAGTAAAAAATATGTACAATCTGAGGAGAATGAATTAAAAATTTTACGAATATATTTAAATTTATATTATTATATAATTTAAAATTAATTTATTATAAATATTTTTATTATATTTTCGTATTCAGATAAATTTTTAATTTAATTAACATAAGATTCGCTTTATTATTATTTTAATATTTTTTCTCAATTATCACGCGATATGAACTTTGCGTCGTATGTATAACACATCTATCACTTAGGAGGCAATGAATTGGAGACAGTACGTGCCTATTCTGTTACTAATTAAATTGGTATCCAAATTAAAAATCAATTAACACTAATTTTACAAATAACATTTTATGAAATTAAATTACGATTATGAAAATAATAAGGTATCTTATCCTTTTAAGTAATAGAAATATAGTGAGTTTTCACGGTCAATTAGAATTTTCTTTCCTTGAAATAAATTGACTAAAATATGTTCTTCCATCACTAATTTTCACTTTCAACGTATACTTACTTACGTAAGATGAATTTTTAATTGGTTGATTGATAATAATAACGATAAATTAATAATTAATATTATAAAATAATAATTTATTTTATATTTGAATGAATCACTTTTAATATTATTAGAGTTTATATTTTTTTAAAAAATAAATTTTATTTATAAATATGAAAAATTATGTGCCCAAAATACTCCTAGTTTAACTTGTGTAAGATTCACTTTATTAATTATTACCAATTAAGAACTTTGATAGGATATAAACATCGAAGGTAGATCAATAGACTACGCCATGTTTGTTTTGAACCACTTTTTCACTGTGGGAAAAGCTTAAATTTTAGCGATGGACCACGATTTTTGACGTAGCCTGCCTGGCGGTGGCAGCCCCCCCCCCCCCCCATCTACCAGCTTTTGGACCATCTGTAGATCATTCTATGTAAATTCGAAAGTATTCAGGCATACGATAAAAATATAAAATATAAATATGATATAAAATAATTAAAATATAAAAAATATTATGAATATATTAAATTTATAAAAATTTATATAATTAAATTATTAATATTTTAAAATTTATAAAAATTATAAAATATTTTAAATACGATATTATAATATGTAAAAATAGATGAATATGATAATAATTACACTAATTTCTTGGTTTTAAAAAAAGTTTACTTTAAAATTATAAAAATTTGAAGATTCCAATTGTAAATAATTGTTGCCGAAGTACTCCATTTTTGTGGGTCATTTTTTTATGTAAATGACAAAGAGAAAGCAACTCTCTTCTTCTAATTTTGGAAGGCATCAAACAGTGTCAAATCATATCATTGTTGATCAAATTCGAAACCCAAAAAGGAAAATCTCTGTTTCAAATTTTACGTGGTTTTGATTGCATATATCATTTAAAAAAATTCGAGTAAGTTTGATTTCCTTTTGTTAGATTTGGCTTAATGCTATATCTTCTTTATGTACTAATATGCTTTATACTTTATAAGAAGTAATATAAAATAAAATAAAAGTAAAAGGGGTTCTCAACAATCTTTTTTAAAGTTTTTATTTTAAAATTAAAATTAAAATAAAGATTGGAAATTTTTTTATATATATCTTCTTTTAGTAATATACAAGATAAAAAACAATAAAAACTCAATCTTGTAAAGATTCTTACTCTTTATTTACGTAATTCAAACTTAAAAATAAATGTCAAATATAAATCTATATCTAATATGTATATATTTAATTTTTTTTTATGAATCTAAAAAGGCATCATAGATATTTATATGCAAATAATATTTATAGGAGACAAAGTTCATATATAAATATTAAAGAGTAAAAAATCTGGATAAGCTGTTTCCTAAACCTTATTCCACACTAGTCAAAAGATAAAATGGAAATGTGCCCTTACCCTTTTTTTTTTTTTAACAATGACTAGTGCTTAGATTTAAAAAAGCTGTTAAAATATTTATCAATATTAGATTTGATAATTTGTATATTCGTATTATAATTATATATTTTATATATTATAATCGTATTTAAAATATTATATATTGATATAAATTTTAATATATTAATAATTAATGTTATATAAATTTCGATACGCTTATTTATTCAAATTGTATTCATATTATTTTTTCCAATCATATTATATTTTATATCAAATTTTAATTTTTTTCATATAATATAATTGTATCATGTCAATGGTTGAACAACATGACACGACATAAACATTGTTAATTAAACATTTCTTTTTCAACTTCAGCTGTTGATAAAAGAGAGTAATGTCATTTTGTTCGATTATTTATAAATCCAATTGATTTTATCTGAATAAAAAACAATAATAGCATTCATTACTAATTGATTCAATTATATATTGGCAGTAGAATTTCAATTTTACAGTTGAGATTAAGAGAATATCATATGCTTATTTTTTAAAATTTTTTTAAAGTATATTTTAAGAGATATATATTTTTGTTCAAATCTTATTTATGAAATTTAAAAAATTTATTGACGATTTGTATTAAACTCGTAAAAACTTTAAAAAAATTAATTAAAAAATAAAATTTATGATAAATTTTTAATTTATTTATAAAATTAAAAAAAATTATATCAAATATGAACTAACAAATCAATTGGTTGCATATATATTAGAGGCTTTGGAGATGCATATACAAGTGAGATTTCAAGATCTGCAATTACGGTTTAATTATGAGGACGAGACATGGTGGGTTGGCCTTCAACCAATTTCAAAAGTAATTTGACTTAAAAAAACAACATTAATCATTACAAAAGGAACAAGTTGTTTAAATTGTTGTGTCGAGTGGCAATTCTTTTAACAGCCTATGGAACAAAGTGCTGTACAACGTCTTACTAGGTTCAAGAAATTATGAAGCAGGGTAAATTGTTGTCACGGGTGTGTTTTTAATCATTTTATATTTATTATAATTTTAAAAATAATAAATGTTATTATTATTAAATATAATAAATATTGGTAACAAGAAAAATTAAAATCACAATATAATGATTATAAAATTGAAATACGACTTCTATTTAAATTTATGTTGCAATGATAATCACATTGATTTTGTCACAATTTTTCCAATGGTTCAAAGAACCTATCATCTAAATTATGGCTTAAAATCTGTTAAATTAAACTTTTAGAAGGATACAAACAATGAACCCCAATAATCAGGCTTTACATCTAGTGGGGGGGGGGGTTCATCGTTCTTCCTACCCTAGCTCTAGTTCGTTTCTTGGAGTTCTTGCTTTGATCTTATCTTGGCAGAAATTAAAAGCTTATTCTGATAATGACAAATCAGGGGGCAAGTAATTGGATAGCATCAGCAATATCATCATCGTCATCATCATCTTCGGTATCAATATGGATGCAAGAGCACCGTTGTAGAGACATGAAGAAAGCTGAAGCAACCCCATTCATGAGCCATTTTGCCACTGATGATCCATCCAGTTTTCTGCAACTGGCAGGAACACATGAAGAGCCATGGCTTGTAAGGACCTGGAACCCTGGCTTGATTACTGTGTTCCCTTTGCAATAACACCAGTTCGTGCAACTCCTGATGATAGCCTCCATTTTGAATTGATTTTGGAAAAAAATCCAAGACATAATAATATGCCTACATAGCGATGCTTTAAAAAGATACATTGGTGGCATATTAGTATGAAACCAATTAATGGGATAAAAAAATAGACCTAGCAATATTTAACACTAGTTTGGTATTAAGAAATTTTAATTGAACTCGGAGTTTAATTCAATTGATTTATATAACCAATTGTCATTAAATAAGTTTAGAGTTCAAATTCTAGCATTTGCAATATTTCTTTTATCCCCGAGCTATGACCTCTTTTATACCAAAAATGAAATCTCAATTTTGATGCATACTAATATTACTTTGCCTCATAAACTTGTTGGCTAAAATTTTACAAAAAAAAAAAAAAACCTGAATTTTATTATTTTAATTGAGTAAATTTTATACCTTTATTGTACTAAAATAAATTTTTAATAATTATTTTACTCCAAATATAACTTTGACCTTTAATCACTACGCGAATGAACTCTTAATATAAATTAATCTGTCATTAGTTAGTAGTTATATAATTTGCTTTTTGGGCATGCATTAAATATTAAAGCATATTTGCATTGCAAAGTACCCCAAAAGGTGTTAGTGATACCATTCAAGCTTGATCCTTTAAAACAATTATTTTAAGAGGCATCCTTAAATTGAATGAATCAACCAAAAACAAAGTAGCTTAACTCTTTTAAAATACTGTGGAAGGAGGGGAAAAAAAAAGAAAAAAGAGTATTGAAGTGATCATACATGATCCAAGTAAATCATAATTATGCAATTAATTAAAAATATTTTGTAGCTTTAGGTGGAAAATTTTCATGCAATGTCACTATCTTATACTTTCACAATTATTGTACCAAAATAAATTTCAAAACAACATTGAAGATGACAGCATGTCTTGGATTTATTTAAATGATAATAATTGTGGTTTGTTTTTTTTTTTTGGAGCTTAATGTTAAAATAAAATTATGAAATAATTTAATTGGTTAATTGATTTTTATTGATTATTATTACATTATGCATAAAAATAAATAAATAAATTATGCTATATATTAATTTAATTATTAGAGTAATAAAGTGACATATCCTTCTAATTAGTGATGTTGCCTATGCAATGGATGATGGAATCATGGATATATTATGATCATCAACCACTTTTTCTTGGAAGGCAAATGTTGATAAACTTTATAAGATTCACCCAAGAAAGAGGTTTTGGCACCATTCTTTTTTATAAGGAATAAAAACACAATCAAGAATCTGGGAAAGCATAACTTACCGATTGGGTTGAAGAATTTACACTCGAATCTAATACCATAATCTGATGTTATATAAAAGCTATTCTTTGCCTAAGTATTACTTTGAGAATCAACAAAGTAAATATATGGAGGTTTACCATACATACGCATATATTGATAACCAACTCAATTCATCCTCTAAAGTCATTGTCTAGAATTTATACAAAAAAAAACTCATTACTTAATGTAATCGATTCATGTATCTTTAAAAGATGGCATTTGATAAGTTTAAAATTTTAACTCTAATATTAATAATTTTTTCTGTCTCCAAACTATAACTTCTTTTATACCAAAAAGATATATACTCAAAAAAACGAGTCAGGTCACTCTGCCGTAGTTATGCAGCAGAGACAGGTAGATAATCAAATCCAACCAAAAAAAGGGTATATTACTGTCTTTGATCATGAATTCATGACCTTTTTCTAACTTTCGAATCTCTTTTGAGTTTCAAGGCTTGATAAATTCCTTAGTTAGGAGGATTGTTAATAAATTAATATTATCAAACACTTGGCAGAGTCTCAACTTCCAGAATCAAAGTTTTCTTTAGTGTACCTAAATAGTACAGCATGATTGATAAAATATATTCATGTTTATGAAAAAAATCAAAGTTTGAATCCGAAAAAATATATTTTTAGAGAACGACAGCTATAGATATCTTCTATACTGTAAAACTGATGAATGAAGAAAAGAAAGTTTTCTCGAGCGTAGGAATCAATCAAATAATTTAGAACAGGGCGTCGGGCATCGGCCTCTGTTCAACATTCCTTTATAGATCGGCCCATTCTTTACTGATGGGCCGCACCGTGGGTTCCCCTTGTAGCTCTTTCAATGTCCTATAGCTAGAGCGCGGAGGCCAGTTCGAGGTTTATGGGTACTTCAAATCTTGACGTGCTTTTTCCCCTTGGGACTCGGCGACCAATCACTAAAATGAACCTCGCCACCTTACTCCTGGTATCCTCCATTTTGCACCCGAAGTTCCACAATGAGAATACATGAAAATGGATGCACAATTTTAATTTGTGTTATCAATTGTCCTAAATAGATAAAATAAAAAATTTCAATTATTATATTTAAATTTTAACATAAATTTTTATGTATATATTAGATGAATGATTATTAAATACATAAGTTCAAATGTAAAATATTATAAATTGAAGGATGTTAAAAGAGTATTGGATAGCTAGATAAAATATTTATCGGAGAAATATTAAAAAAAATTCTAGAGTTTGAATAGGTAGTTTTAATTATTCTAAAAATTTAAATGGATAAGAAAATATTAAACTATTATATTTAAGTTTTAATATACAAAACTTAGCTGTAAAAAGGTTTTAATACACAAAATTGACTATGACTATTAAAAGGTGTCCACTGGTCACGTTGGGTCGTAGTCCGAAAAATTTTTGAAGTCTATGCTTAGACTCGTTTTCGGTCTGACCTATCCTTTAAACTAAAATTACTATTTATAATTATTAAAAAAATAAAAAATTATTTTTATATTAATATTTATATATTTTATAATTAATTTTTTAAAAAATTATCATTTTAATTAAAAATATTTTTTTTAACTTGACTAATCTTAAACATAAAAGTAAGACTCGAACCCAAACTTGATCAAGCCCGTTTTTAAATCGGGCAGGCTGCTGGGCCATGGACAACTCTAATAACCACTCATTCAAAATTTTTATTCAAAATCTCTCATTATTTTCTTTATTTGACTTTTGAATAATAACAATAAAAGTTATATACCACAAAAAAATTTCCCTTCTTTTCATTGATTCAACCATTTTTTATATAAAAAAAGTTACAATATTAAAAAAAATAGATATTAAAATTTAAAATTTAAATTATTTTAATATCATTTAATAAAAATAATTACATTAATCACTCAACTCTTCTTAACTACGAGCGAAGCTATGATTTTATGTTGGGAGACAGAAAAAAAATATATATAAATATCAATTTTTGAATGGATCAGTGTAAGCTTTTTACAATTTTTTATTTAAAAACTACCTATTACCTACTACCTA
>JAQSVH010000004.1:5812771-5838043 GCA_029448705.1 Adansonia digitata
AATTATTACTAAAACTCAAGTTTGCCTAAATCAAGTTCGAGTAGTTTATACCGAAGAATGAGGATTGAAGCATTTGACCCTAATCAACGTTCTATGTTGCCCAACGTACTTGGTTTTAAAACAACCTGCACTCGCTATTAGAAGGATTCAAACTCGTCTCCCGATAAAGGACCTTCGCCACCGAGACTCTTTATTTTTTTTAATTATTTATATTTAATATATGCATTTAATATATATTTAAATATAAATATAAAAATATTATTTTTTAAAATTTTTTTTAAAATATAAAAAAATTTTAAAAAAATTAAATATATTTGTATTTGAGATAAAGGCATACTCAAAGTCTCCCCCAAGAATGAGAAACAGAGGAAACAGCCGTTGGCTCAGGTTCAATTAGAGATCAGAAGTAACTAGGATGTCGCCTAATGAGTGTACAAGGGAAAGAGATGAATAAGGAAACGGAGGTTTTAACAAACATGGATTATATATACACTGTACCCTACATGAATGGAAGGAGAAAAGTGGGTAAAAAAAGAGAAGTTAACCCGTTTGGTCTCTGTTCATCCTATTTATTATAATCGAACTGTCATAAAAGATACAGAAGTAAATTTGCAACGAAGAAAAAACCTGAGCCTCGGTTGCGCAACTTGAAATGGCAGAAAAAAGCAACACGATCTGCAAGATTATAGAATCAGTCTTCGGACATAACAGGTACCTTCCACTTTGAAGTTGTCTGCATACGACTTAACCTGCAACCAGATATTTACATGGTAAGATATACAACCGTGGATATGTTACTTAAGCGGATAAATGATCAAAATAGGGAAACTAAATAGTTCATAGTCTTTAGCCATACATCAATGTGTTCTCCCACCTACACAATATTATTCAGTGACAAGAAACTATTGATTACGCGAATCGTGGTTACATGAAAAAAAACATCTAAGATTTACTTGAACATGTGGAGACCAAGACAAAAATGAAGATGATTGTGCAGGATCACCCCACGAATTTGGCAACATGGCCCAAGTTGAAGAAAACAAATTTTAACCAATAAAACCACAACCCAGAAAGCACCAAGCAGAACTTTGATACAATTTACCCAAAATTTAGAATCTTCATTGGTTACTTGCAATAAAGACAAAAAAGATAGTTAAAGAATAGGAATAATTTAAAAATACAAATTACTAATTTCTAACTGCGAATTGGAAATTGACCGAAAAAAGAAGACTTCCACAACTAAAATATAAGCGATCGGGGACAGTCAGGTTGATGGAAAAGGAAAAAAGAAAAAACGTACTTTCGTGTTGACATAAAATTGATCTTCCACATTCCAACTTTCCCAGATCCTTGTTGAGTTGCTGTTCTTACAGGTGAGTATATTACAACCTACAACGAATGTTATGAAAGGAAAAAACATGCGCACTTATTATTCTCTATTTCCATATTCTTTCAAAAATGAGAGGAAAAATGCGATCGATCAAACAATGCCTAAACCTCGATAAAATCTGAAATTTACCCTCCTACAAAGATGTTCTTCAGGGGTTCCGAAACCCATTCCGACCTCGTTTCGCTTGACCTCCATCAATGCATCTGACTAGAAGGCTCTCGAAGCAGAGCCCAGCGCGGCTCGAACTGCTCAAGCTTGGCTCGTTAATTCTCTGGAGCCAGTTCGAGGTGGCCATTGTCTTCCCCAGAATCTCTGCGTCTTCTCTCTGCCTGCCAAATGAAAATGAAAAATAACCTCTTCGTCTCACAAATCACAGCTTAGGAATTTGTTTTACAACGAAAATGAATAAAATATATTTGTGGGTAATTACAGTCTTGATCTTTATATTTCTATGTCTACGGAATTGGCCTCCTTTTGTTCGTAAAATTCGTTGAAAATTTAATATTTGCAAATTAATTTATAGACTTGAGTAGGTGATAAAAAAAAATAATAAGAAATTTTCGCTCATGATATTAGAATGTTTACGGATCAGCTCGATCGGGTCAAAAAAATCCTTTTCTTTGTCTAAATAAGAATCGAATTGAATTCAAGTTAGCTTAAAAATCTATTATCATTATTTAAAATAATATTAAATTTTTATTTTTTATTATTTTTTTATAATTAAATTTAAATAAAAATAATTTTTATTACTTAAATAATAATTTAAATTAAATCAAACTGATTTGAACTATAAAAATTATATCTAAACTTAATTCAATATAAAACATAACCAAAAGGAAGGAATTCTTCCCTTACTCTCTGATTAAATAAAAAAAATTAATTATAATAAATAAGCACTAATAAAAAAGTACAAGCAAACTAATTAGTAACAAAGATATATTCCCCAATTGTAGTTAATAATTTATGGCCTATTTAATGATAAAAGGATATTTCCTTTTAAATTTCAGCATGTCTCTAGTCTATATTATGTACAAAAACTCTTAATTGAACTGAAAAAAAAACTAAATTGTAAAATAAAAATAATACTTTTATAGGATTATATTAATAATCTATTTTTAAAAAATTAAAAAAATTTTATTTATTTTTCATTTAAAAAATCATTATAATATAGTTACTTCACTTCTTTCTTTTTCACCAATTTTTCTCACTTCTTTTTTTTTTAAATATTTTTCATTCATTTATTTTTCTTCATCTACAAAGTATATGTGTTATTATCTAATATTATATTATAATATTTTCAAAAGAATCAAGCCAGAATTCTTGTTTCGGGACCCAAATAAAAATACAAATAAAAGTAAAAATATTAAATAAATAAATAACAAAAAATAGTATAATAAAAAGTAAGCTGATTTGAATATATAAATAAATAACATGATTGAATAAAAATGTATACATTTTTTATAAGAAATATCTATAAATTTGCACTCAAAATTTGCCTTCAGGCTTGGAAACGATTCAGCTCAAGGATTAGGATTCGAATCTTATTTTTCTCGAATATAAATTATAATTAATATTGTACATAAAAAAATTTAAGTAAACAAATGTAAGTTAATAATTACTTTGATAAAAAAATCATTATTGAAATTTTTAGCGGATTTAGATTCGAATACTCAAATAAGTATACATTATAATTAATAAATAATTATTTTATACATCGATGATGAAATTTTTTTTATAAATTTATAATGTGACACGTGTCTTATAAAGTATATTTTAAAAATAAATAAATAAATATGATACTATCACCTCCATTCATTTATGAAATTCTTTAATTGCATCATTAGTATATGAAATAATTATTCATAAGTAATAGTTTTCATATAAAAGATTGAATAAACAAATGTCAAGTTAATAATTACTTACTTAAAAATAAAACAATAATTATCGAATTTTTAAACAATTAAAAGCTTGATAGGAGGCATAAGATACAAGTAGTGTCCAAAAAATTAAATCCATTTGTCAGATCCATTCAACCGAAAATTAAAGAGATATTCAGTGCGATTAAAACTTAACTAATCAAAAAATGAAAAATTAATAAAAAATTGATTTTTAATTGATTTTATTATTATTTTTTACTCAAAAAGATATGCTTGCCCTTTACCAACCTCACCAGAAGGTGATGTATTTTATTTTTAATTACGGATCAAAACTTAAAATAATAAATTATAATTATTAAAATTAAATTAATATATACTTATTATTATATTTTTTAAAAAAATAATTATATAAATTAATTAAATTATATTTAATAATATCAAAAGTCTAAAACCATTGATTGGCAACCAATCCAAAGAACAGGTGGCGTATCGACTCATCTAGGCTGTCAAGTAGTCCACATTTCGACCTACCCCTATTATCAATTCATTTAATTTGTTTTACTATTTTTCTAAGGAAGCTAAATGTTGAATTTTTTTAGATCTATTAATATTTAATATAATTATATAAATATAATATATATATAATTAAAAAATGATAAAATATAATATAAATATAATTTTAAAATTTATATAATATAAAATATAAATATAAAAATTTTATATATAATTATAATATAATAAAATATATAAATTATTAAATATATTCTTTTAACCACTCTAATTCGTCGATGTCCTCAAGTGCTTGAATCCCATTAAATGCTTAGAAAATCTTAATAATTATAGCAACATCAAATGGTCTTATTAATTACTCAACAATCACATATAAATCATTTAATTAATTTCCCAAAATTAATAAAGTCATCGCCGGCAATTCCAAGTTTAAAATAAGTTTTATTTTTAATATAAAAATAAGTTTTTATTTTTTATTTATATTCAAATAAATTTTTATTTTACATAAAATATTAATTTATGTTAAAATTTATTTAAATATAGTGAAATAAAAAATAAAAAATAAAAATATTTATTATTTAAAAAGATTAACGAAAAACTATCTTTACATAAACATTACATCATTAATAAAAATCTATATATCATCTGAAATTCTGAATGGCGTAGAAGAAAAGACATAAGAAAGAGGGGAAAAAAAAAAAAAAAGAGACGTACAAATAAGACCAGTCCAAGCTCCAGAACTTAGCACATAAGAGATGGGAACAGAGAAACAAATGAGAGATAGATATAATGGAAAGAGAGAGTGAAAAGGTTAAAAAGGACCAAATTACTTTGTTCAGAAGTCACAATCATCTTCTTCGTAAAATCCTTGTTTAGATCTTAGTTTAAACAAACCAGACATAAACTACCCAACTTCGCCACAATTTGTCTTCTTCTTCTTGCCAAATTTTACTCCTTTACTATTTTCCATCTCTTTGGGTCTCTAGTAAGATTGTTGGGGTTTTTTTTATTCAGACTTATCATTTGCTTAATTTTTATTTGGAAGTTTAAAGAAAGGGTAAAGCAGAGATGTCCTGGGACTGTGAATTTTCCTAGAGTTTTGTCAGGTTAGTTTTTTGTTTTCTTTCTTTTGTGGGTATTAATTGTTTTTTTTGTTAAGTTCATGTTTTTTGCATGTCTTATGGATCTACTATATGGATTTTAACTTTTATAGTGAAAAGTTTGATAATTTTTTAGGGGATAATAACGATGTAAATAGGCTAGTCTGCTTTGATACTGAACTTTAATTTGTTGATTATCTATTGTTCGATTTCCATTTTATAATTTTGTTATTTGAGTATGAAAGCTTGTTTTGACTTTAATGTAGGGTGCATGTAGGGAAGATAGCATGTAGGGAAGATAGGTGAACATTAAACTTAATTCAATTATACATATTTTATTCTTTCCAGTTGCTCCTTTCCTTTTTTTTTTCCCCCGATTAGGAGTTGATGATCGCCTATTCTAATCATGAAAATGTGCTTTTTCTATGTTCTGGACTTGGTTGCTATTGATGCTCAATCTAAGTCTAGCCAGTCGTAATTAGATTTTGACGAAATTGAGAGATAGAGTAGATTAGCATGGTTGTGACTCATATTTGGTCCGATTTTTATTGGATCTCCATAGGTTGCATTTTCTTAATTGCAGCATTATCTTGGAGATAGAAAACGAAGAGAATATGAGGGTGAGGAACAAATACCGGAAACCAACTGCTTTCCCTTGCAATGCAGGGAGCAGAAGCTTGATATCTGCTGTTGTCTGGAGCTTGGTGGGGTTTCTTCTTATGGTTCAACTGTACTCTCTTGTTAGCCGCAGAAATGCAGTAAGTAGAGATATTAAATTTCGTATGAGTCGTCATCCACTAGTCCGGGAACTTGAACAAGTGGAGGAGGAGAATATTCAAATTCCCCCTCCTAGGGGGAAACGATCCCCACGTGCCGCTAAACGGAGGCCCAAGAGAACCACCACTCTGATTGACGAATTTCTTGATGAGAATTCCCAGCTTCGGCATGTGTTCTTTCCAGATATGAAAACTGCTATAGACCCGCCAAAAGATGCAGGAAATGATAGCTACTACTATCATCCAGGGAGGATCTGGTTGGATACCGAAGGGAATCCTATTCAAGCTCATGGAGGTGGTGTGATGTATGATGAAAGATCCTATACATACTATTGGTATGGAGAGTACAAAGATGGACCCACCTATCATGCTCATAAAAAGGGTGCAGCACGAGTAAGTTTATCAATTTGAATACATAATCTAATTTACAACTGCAGCCTTGCAAATATAGCACTAGTCCCTATGCTTCGTTTACTGAGTGGCTGATATCCTTGAACAACCGCCATTCTATTCAAGCTAGGGTTAATGCTTAATCTACTGCAGTACTATTCTTTGTTCAAGCTAGGGTAAATGCTTAATCTACAGCAGTACTATTCTTTGGTTAGCTTGGTGCCGTATGACTGAGTAGCTAGTGCTAGTTTGTTATTTTTCTGACATTAGATAGATTTGAGAAAGGTTACTTTTGTGGCTTTTATGAGTTAAGTCTTAACAAATTAAAGGTTTTAATGTATGTAATGGGTCTGGAGGAAAAGACTTTAGTGTTTAGGACTTGAACAGTGGAAAAGCTGTAGGTTTATGGCTGCTGGATGTGCTATCACTGAAGAATATGTTTCTTGCATTCCGTCAGAGAAGCAAGTCCAAAGAACATAGAGAAACAAAAGTTGTAGGATTTGTTTTGTGAGGAAAAGGTTTTGAGGATTTAAGGGTGATTGGTATTCGAAAACTAAAGGTTTCAAGGGTTAGAGAAGGATGAGCAGATCTGGTTGAAGAATCTCCGTAAAAGGAGCTCAGAATTTCATAAATAGAAAGAAGAATGAATAAGGATATAGAGATAAAAGTGTGAAATGAGGATCCTAGGCATCTGTGGCTAATTGCTAAAATGATTTATAAATTCAGTAATACCGGCATCCTAAAATTTGAAGGGTATATTGATGTGGTAGTGACTTATATAAGCTCTGTCTTAGAAGGTACTAAACTCCTATATAAGAAACTAACTGAATGCGAGTAGTAAAGTTCGAACTTTTTCTCTTTAAATGATATGCGCTATTATTAGTCTATTTGGGGTATAGTTTCATGCTTATTGGTATCTTATAATAGGCATCCCATAATTTTTCAGTATAAATTGAATGAAACCAAATGCAATATACAATGGATTTTAAAGACACATGTTATAGGTACTTTGTCAAATCCTTCTTTTGCAACTTCATGTTCGAATCCTTATGTTATCTTTGATATTGTATTAATGGAATGTAAAAATGACTTTGATGTAGAGAAGCTTGTTTTCACCGCAAAAATTTACTTGTTTAGAAATGGAGAAGCTCTATCCTGAGCCTAATAAAAGATGCCTGCCTATGCACTGTGAAATTGATGGTGATCCAAGCAGAATTATTAGTTTGATTTAATTTGGCTTATAGGCTTCCTTAGTTGGGTTTGGTTGATGGAAAGTTAAGTATCTTGGTTCAGTTACAGTGCTGGGGAATAACTTAAACTAAATTACATAAACCTGGTCATTGGATTTGTTGTGGTTTTTTTGGTTAATTTACGCCAAATCTTTTTTTCCCTTGCTAAAAAAAAAAGAAAAAGAAAACTCACACATTTGAACTAAAAGCTTGAGTTACGAGCTTATGGAAGCTGTCATCTCTATCAATCCCTTTGTAAGTTGCATAATGCTCAAGATACTACAACAGCCCCACTGTGTAATCTCTGAATTCTTAAGGTTTGAGTGTATAACAAAAGACGGTTATGTAGTAGTAATGATGTGGAATATTAATGTTTTTATCCTGATGAAGCACTTGGTCACATGTTATTTTATCCTATTCACCCTAGTAGTGATGAAGCTCTGTTATCATGTCTGTATTTTTGTTGAACTTACATTGCCACTAGAAGTGCAATACCTTTGATGACATGTTACTGAAATACTATCTTTCTTTGACTCTTCATTTTTCTCGAAGTATCCATATCCGTCCGACATATATTCGAACATGGGTATGGAGATATGACCCTTCAAGGATCTTCCCAATATATGCAAAAAACTTAGAAAAGATTGAATATAGCTGTGTAGGATACTAACTTATCCGATACTTACACCTGAGTCCGAGTAACAGCTGAAATATGTGATATTGCAGAGGTCACTTGAGATTAGAATTTGTTACTGAAACCAGAGAGATTATATTCCATATTGTATTTTGCCTAGTTACCACTAGGGATTGAGTTAGAAGTAGGTGTCTGTCATCTTTTTGCTGCAATGATAAATTTCTTTATGAACCTTTTTTTTTCTTTTGCTTTCAAATGAAGATAAGCATTTCTTCGTCATTGAGGCTGTCTCTATTGATGTAGTTCTGTTACAGGATTTCATCTAACTTCTTAATTATAATTCAAAGGTTTATTAATATAGCTCCATTATATTTGGATTAAACGGACTATTCTGGTTGTAAATTGAAAATCTTATATTTGGATTAAACAGACTATTCTAGTTGTAAATTGAAAATCTTGGAGCCACTTCGTTTGGTTGTTCAACCATGGGGACTGACAAAGGAAGATAAATGCTGCATAATTAGGATTCATTCCCTGTAGGATCTTCTCCTGCTACGTGAATGAGATGACTTTTGGCACCTATATCTTTAAGCTCAGCATGTGTAGATGCTTTCCTGTAGAATTTGTGTAGATATAGTTTTATTTTGGCATTTTTGCATATCTAATTCTATTTAGTTCTAAGAAGTTTTCATTGAATTTGTTTGGTTGCCTTGTGATCAGGTTGACATCATAGGAGTTGGTTGCTATTCTTCCAAGGATTTGTGGACATGGAAAAATGAGGGCATTGTGTTGGCTTCCGAAGAGACAAACGAAACCCATGATCTACACAAATCCAATGTGTTGGAGCGGCCAAAAGTTATTTACAACGACAGGACAGGAAAGTATGTAATGTGGATGCATATTGACGATGCCAACTACACTAAAGCTGCTGTTGGTATCGCTATTAGTGATTACCCAACGGGTCCTTTCGATTATCTTGGTTGCGAAAGGCCCCATGGATATGAAAGCAGGGACATGACCATCTTCAAAGATGATGATGGTGTGGCATATCTAATTTATTCATCCGAGGACAATAGTGAACTTCACATTGGGCCACTAACTGAAGATTATCTAGATGTGAAGCCTGATATGCGAAGGATCCTGGTTGGGCAGCACAGGGAAGCCCCTGCTCTGTTTAAGTACCAGGGGACTTATTACATGATCACCTCTGGTTGCACCGGATGGGCACCAAATGAAGCACTCGCTCATGCAGCTGAGTCGATTATGGGGCCATGGGAGACGATGGGAAACCCATGCATTGGAGGGAACAAAATGTTTCGACTCGCAACATTTTTTGCACAGAGTACATTTGTGATCCCTTTGCCCGGGATTCCAGGTTCGTATATTTTCATGGCAGACCGTTGGAACCCAGCTGACTTAAGTGACTCAAGATATGTATGGTTACCATTAATAGTTGGCGGCCCTGCTGATCGGCCTCTCGAGTTCAATTTCGGATTTCCACTATGGCCCAGGGTGTCAATATATTGGCATCGGAAATGGAGACTTCCTTCGAGTCTTCGACTGTCGAAATGATTAATTATTTTTCTTCTCCAAATATATGGTTTTAGTGTATTTTATATTAAGTCTCTTCACCTATTCTTTCACTGGTTTGCGTTGTTGTCTCTGATTTTCGAACCCTGTTCCGAGCTCAAATACCGTAATGTTTTGGTGTACATGTTCGATTCTCTTGCGCTGCCAGTGAACTTACAAAAGTTTCTGTCTGTAGGAAATATTAGGTTTTTGAGGATTGTAGATTTTGACAGAGAAGTATACTATTTGATTGAGACTTGAGAAGCTTTTTTCATAAATAATTTGCTAGCAGCTCCCTAATGTCGTGGCATTCTCTTTGTCATAGAATGAAAGCTTCAAGATATTTTGCAAAATTCATTGGATCTGAGCCTTTGCCAATCTCTGTTTTTTTGTCCCAAAGGACAAAAAGGCCCTTATGCTTAGGCCTCTAGTTCTACCAACTCTTGCATGGCGCGTTGGGACAAGAAGTTTTTTAATTGTTTGTATTACAGTAAAAAATACTCTGAAAAATTAAAATGTTAAAAAAAAATTTAAATACAAAAATAATAAAATTATTTTATTTATAAATTATTTTTTAAATCGTAAAAGATAATTTTTTATTTTTTTAATTTGAGTTATTAAACTTTAATTTTAATTGTAAAAATTAATTTTTCAAAAAATTTATTTAACTTTAAAATTGTCGGTAAAACGTAATTTTAATCTACAAAGTTGCCAACAGCAGGATAAAATTATACCGATAAAAAATATTTATTTAATGTTTCTTTAAATTAGCGTATGCTACCATCCTCCGTTGGAAACATGGTCAAAAAAATATTATTGAACAAATTTCAGAAACACCTTGGTTGTTTATAATGTTAAATATACTATGATAATATAATATAAAAATGATATAAAAAATTAATTAATACATAACATAAAATATAATGACATAAATAATAAAAATATAATATAAATATATAAACGTGTCAAAATATATAAATAACATGCATTATTTACGTGTCAAATGTTATATAAATATATAACACCTTAAAAATAATTATAATAAAAAAATAATACAAATATAATACAATACATTGTCTTTCTTTACTAATTATTAAAATTAAAAAATTAATAAATCTATTCCGCCTAAAATAAAAATGGGCTAGGGATGATCTCACAATATTGAAGTGCCTCAAGAATTCATAAACGTTTGACATCTGTGCATTAAACCTGTCCATAAATCAAATTTTTATATTCTTGTTCTAGGTTGGCTCCACTGAGCTTAAAATAATATTTTTAAATTAAATTTATATAATTTTATATAATTTTAATTATAAAAAATATAAATATTAGTATAAAATAATTTTTAATATTTTTAACAGATGAATAATAAATTCAAACCCACGAACTAAACCAAATTTAATCTTCAATTTAAAATTTAAAACCCTTTCAAATCAAAATCTGATCAATCTAATTTGACTCATAGATTCTTTTCCTGTCCATCCACAAGAAGCCTAAGATTTGCTCAACAATCTTTTTCAAGCATGTTCCAACTTTGTACTTTGGGCCCATGAACAACATAATATTGACTCACAGAGAGAGCAGTCATTTGTCAATGACAAACAAAGCCATTCAAAGCTTAAGCTTAAAGGAAAAATGGATTGCCTCTCTCTAAAAGAAACACACGTATTGAATGTAAATATCAATGAAAAAAATTTATATAAATTTAACATATTTATCTATTTATATTATATTATTTTTATTTTTATTATAATGTTATTATCATGTAATTATTATGTTTAAAATTATTAAAATGTGAACCCCTAAAAAGTTCCCGCTATTCAATTTTTTTTTTCTTTTTCCTTTTTCCTCTTTGTGTGTGGGCCAAAAAAAATACTTGTTAACGTTGGTTACACCACCATGAACATGAAAAGCATTTTTTAGGTTTTGGGAGGGGCATTATTAAACAAAAAAAAGAAAAATGAAGAGAGACTTGCTCAAACCATATGTTTTTAATACAAAAGCTTGGTGGCAGTTCTAAGAGGTTAAGAATCATTAATGGATTGCTCCATCATGTATTCCACGTTAGTAGACCTATCAATTGGTTAGCCAGATTAGTTTCGAGTTTTAAAATTTTTAGATTATTTTCAGATTTAAATCGTTTTATTTTTGAGTCACTTTGATTTTAATTTATTTCATGTTAGAATCATTTCAGGTTCAAATCATTTAGTTTTAGCACATAAATTAATCGGATTATGAATTTGAGTTATTATGAGTTTGAGTCAATTAAGTTTAACACTCAGATTTATCGAATTTGGTCATTTTAGGTTCGAGTCATTTCAAGTTTGGATTAGATCTGGTTCAGATCATTTCAAATTTGAGTCATTTCAAGCTAAGATTATTTTGAATTTGAGTTATTTTGTGATTTGATTGATCGGGTTCTGATTATTGACTTTTTTTGTCAAATTAAACTAAATCAAGTTTGGGTTTTGGTGGATTGATCGGTTTTTCGAGTTCGTATCAAAATTGACAAGCATGCACGTAAACATATATTCCTTTCACATGTCACACAATCATATTTTTGAAAAAAAAATCAACTATTTATTATCATTAATAAATTACTAAAATAAATATTTACCCCATAATAAATAATTAACTTTTTTATATAACATTATTTAAATGAAGAAAATATATGTTTATATCACGCCGTAGCTAAAGAGGGTTGGCAGGGACCTCAGCCTCTAATTTTTTATTTTAAATATTTTTTAAATTAAAATTTTTAAAAATTATGTTTCCACCTTTAAAAATTTATATTTATATATTTTTTTATTTCAACCCTCCGATATAAAACTTTTGGCTTGAAATTGAGAAGGGGCTTCAACTCCTCTTCAACTACTTTTTCTCCACGTCATCAACCACAACAATCCCCCGACAAAATGTCAAACTAAGTTGGTAGTACGATAAGTTTTTGATGGTTTAAAAGGAAGATAACTGGGAAATTTTCCATATCTCATGAATAATCATCGAATTAATTCCGGTCGATTATTGAAAGAGATTTTTGAAAAAAATTTTAATTTTCTATTAATTCAATTAAAAAAATTGATTAACAAAATTAATTAAAATATTAATCGAATTAATAAAAAATTATATATCGAAATATATGAAATATCTTAATCAACATCGTTTCATTTCATAAGATTTATATCTAAATATTAAGATAAACTAAAAAAAAAAACCCTAACTTAGACTTTCATTTTTTGTTTTTGTAAAATATAAAATGTATGATAAATGATTTTATATATATATATATTTTTTTTTTCGAAGCCATGATAATTTGACTGAAAAGAAATTATAACGATTATATTTAATGTTTAGTCTGGCACGGCCTTTGGACAGGTGTATTATGGAGTTTTGAGTGATGTTTTAAGTTTAATGTTGTTATAAAGTTAATAACTTAATAATGTGGTGTTTAAATATTTTGTGGTATTTAATGTATATAAATTAAGAAAAATTAAGGGTTTAATTTAACTTGTTAACCGAACTTTAACCAAGGATCGATAAGAATTTCAAAATGTATATGCGGTTCGATTAAAAAAAATAAAATTATACAGTTCGATTTTGGCTAATTTAGTTCGCAATTAGTTGAATGGATGAAATAAACACTTCTATCTCCCATGCAAGAAAGAAGATAACAAAAAAGGCCTACCTCAGTCGTCAAGGCCGCCATGCACTGGCCCAAACCACCGGCTGATCTTTCCAAGACAAGAATATTCCAGCGTCGGAGCACTGTCCCATTGACCAACCTTCCTTGTACCTTCTCAACAAGGCGCGCACATCATCACAGACTTCATCACTTAAAGCCACGGGGCTAAACCCACTTACATGGAACCGTCTGGACCAGCGCGCGGCCGTCTCGCGTCTCTCGATGGACTCCGATGGTGGACAAGCCACCAAGTCAACTATGGCTCGACCAGCTGCTCGCTCCAGCATCAGCCTTTCATTGCTTCTTCTAGCAAAGCTCTCATCCAAGGCTTCGAAATAAACCCTAAACCATCTCAAACATTCTTGGAAACCCTTAACGAAATCCAACCCATCAACCCCAACATCAAGATTAGCTTCTTCTTCGACGACGGTGATTATTCTTGGCTGCAATTTCCTGAAATTCGATATCATCATATCTCTACGATTATCAGCGGCTGTGATCGAATGTAATGTGCCAACGCAGTTGATGGCTAAGGCTTCATCTTCTTTGATATCAAGTTCTGATAAATCTAAGTCACATAAATCACCGGCATGGTGTATTACATTGAATTTAAAGGGAACTCCCATAAGCCTAGCAAACTTTTCCATTCGGTTTCCTATTTCTTTCATTATATTTTGGACTGCAGCTAAGCTTCCTGCTACTGATGCTGATCCTGAAGCACCTGAAACGCCACCGTTTTTGCTTGCCACGATTGTGGTTAGCCTTAAATGTGGGGTTTCATCGGTGCGGGTAGCCAGGGCTTCAAGCAAAGTAGGCCATTGTGTGCAATAACTATTGCTTATATCAATTATATGTAATTTGCTTTCACCTTCGAAAGCTTCCATGATTGCACCATTACAGGCAACGTGACCAAAAGTAGTCCAAGGACTTACCTCTTGAAACTTCAATACCATCTTCCTCGTTGACTCGAAAGAACAGGTTCTCTCAGATGCTGAGGCTAAGTTTCGATAGCAACGCTCACCAGAGTCAGTCATGCGGCTAAACAAAGCTTGGAGGAAGTAGGAACCAAGTTTTTGGTCGGTGTCACCATAAGGTGAGCTAAGCTCGTTAAGCATCCACATGAGTTGTCGGAGACGCCCGCTGTTTCGATCGGAAATAGCGGTTGCTGTTTCCAGGAGGACATCGGTAGCCCACTCACCGGAGAAATCAAAGTTTAGGTCACGAGCAGGGGAGAAAGTAGAGAAGCCAGATGTTTCAAAAGCATGTTGTGTAGTGGGCGTAGTGGTGGGAATTGCGGTGTTGATGGTCGAAGGGTGGGGTTGGTGGTGGTGTTGTTGATGGTAAGGATGGTAGTGTTTAGAACAAAACGAAGAGAAGTCTTCTTCATCCATGAAAAAGTTGAAGCATTCTTCGTATTCTTGCTGGTAGTGATGGTTTTGACTAGAGCTGCTAGAAGTTCTAGCTAAAGATTGATTCATAAAACATAAATTTTGTGTTGAAAAAATTAGAATTTAATTTTATTAAAATTATAGAGTAAAATCACTGGAATTTTTTAATAAAATAAAATCCTTTAATTAAAACAAAAAATTATTAAATAATAAGTTTTAATTTATTAAAAATGTAAATTATAATCAATATAAATAATAAGTTTTAATTATAATCAATATAAAAATGTATATTCACCCATAATTTAGTGTCTCTTTAAGCCTTGAAATTCGTCTAAAAACTTAAAAATCTTGGATCTTGGAATTTGGTTCAAAATTTAAAGATTCTTATAGAATTTGATCATAATTTAAGGATTCTTATATCTTCAGATTTTGATTTTTAGATTTTTTTTTTCTTGGATTTGTGGGAACTTTGGAGGATTTGGTTCTTTATATCTTCTTCTTTCTCAATTGTATTATTGAACTTATTTGTTGAAAAACTCTAGACTTTGTTTTTCTTATCTTCTTTCTTTGATTTGTGGAAACTCTAGGGGCTTTGAATTTTCAGACCTTTTTATTCTCAATTGTCCGAATTATTCTTGAACTTGTTTAAACTTTAGGAGCCTTATTCTTCATATCTTCCTTCTTACACTAATAGAAACTTTAGAGGCTTTGATTATCTTTATTCGTTTTACAGTATGAAACTAATCATGTTCAATATTATTGATTACCTTTCCTCATGTATTTTATCACTCATGTCGTATTTGTTTGGGTTATTAATTAAAATTTAAATTTATTTTAATTTAATTCAAAGACAAATTAGATGAATTAGATAATTTTTAATTGATTTGACTATTAATTTATAAATTTCGATCCATCAAATCATATGTTTTATCTTAATTTGTCAAATGACAAAATAAATCTTTAATTAATTTACTTAATAACAAGTAGCAAAATTTAATTGTCAATAAATAAAATTAAAAAAATAGAAAACATATGTCACATTATAATTGGTAAGAAATTTTCTCCAATTACATTCATTTCAGCTGACTTTGCATTGAGGCTGTTGAGAGAGTCTTGGGGGGATGTTTGAAGAGATAGATAAGTTTATGCTTTTTAACAACACTAGAACATGGGACATAGAGAAATATGATTAAAGGAATGGATCTTAAAAGTAGATTTTACTAATTGGGTTGTGTAATACAATTAGATATAAAAAAAAAAAGAAAGAAAGAAAGAAAAAAGAAAAAGGGTTGGGCAAATGGGAATCTAAAAATTTGGTTTCTTTTTGGGTAATCGATGAGAAAAATGGAGGTGGGTGTTAGGGGGACGTGGGGCAGTGGGATAGACCGAGGGAATATGGATTAGCTGGCTGCTGGCTGCTGCTTTTGGGATTATAGAATTTATGTCTGACAAAAGGATGAAAGAGATTGAGTGCGATTCATTCATTTAAACTAATTTTCATGGAGAGAGAGATAGAGAGAGGTTGTAAAAATGTTAGTATAGGTTTTAGTGGAAGCAGGCAGGCAGGCAAGCGTGCCATCAATTGGGGTTAGAATTAATGAGATTGGGAGAATAAAGCTGCTGGTCATCATCACACCCACCACCCATCACCCTCAAACACTACATAACAAGCCATTCACAATCACATTCCTTGCCTCCTAATCCCTCTCCAAACTCTGCCAAACTTCTTACTTTTTCTTTTCCCCTTTCTACACTTTTACGTTATCCCATGCATCAATTTGTCATATGATATAATTTTAGACATACTAAAACACTATAAAATATATATATCAATTGTGAATTGGTTGAATATTTAATAAAAAATAAATAATTAAAATTCGAATTTCATGAATAAGATGTAAATATTACTTATTAATTATATGATAAACATAATATAATATACAAGTCATCAAATCTATCCTAAGCTATGCAGCATGCTCTCCTTTTTGTTTTCCGTCCTCCACTCAAATCATCAAAAAGTTTATAAATCACCAACACTAATCAAACTTCACATATCAACACTTTAGCTAGTCCATTTCACTTAGATCATCTCTTCCATGTCACACTGCATGTTCCCCCAAAATCTTGCAATTGGACCAAACCATATATCTTCTAAGTTTTGTTCCTAGCCAAGTTGCTTGTCTTCACCTTCTTCTTTGTCTTAATTCAATCTGGAAACAAAATCTTTGTTTGATTGGCACTTGGCCTGGTCTTAGCCTGCAACATTCACATTCTCTTCCTTGAATCAATGGCCGAAACTTTAAAGATTACTATATTATGTTTTTTTTCTTTTATTTGTTCTGTCCTTATCTTAGGTTTTAAGGGGACAGCAGAATAGTGTACTATACTATACTATACCAGATGTTTTTCTGAAAATTTCAAGGTAGCTTGCTGGCCATGCATTTAATTTGCTGTACAAATATTCTCATAGATTGTTCTTTTAATTTCCTCGATTTTCTTCAACAATCATTAGAAAAATTACAGGGTCGATCGGTCCCTTTGTCAAGGAAAATGAAAAAGGGCAATTTTTAAAGTACATATATTTCTCCAGCGGAAATGCTCCAAGTTCGGTAAAGCTAGCAAGCTAGTTATAGGATTTTCCTTTCAAAATTTTAAAATTAAAAAAAAAAAATCAATCTTGCCTTTGATGTCAATTACTTATTTAATTAAGTATATTTATAGGAGTATACTAAAGTACATCAGACAAAACAGACTTTGAAAGCTTAAACAAGGGAATGTTTGATGGATTTGTGGAATCCACATTTGTTCACATAATATTTGCTTTTAGGATTATTGCAAAACAATGCCGATGAAATGTCACATCATAGAATTCGATATTAATTTAACTTATTTATATAATTATGATATTTGATCAATATCAATTACACCATTACATGAAGTGAAAAGAGAAAAAAAAAAACCATAGATTTTTCTAATTTTTGCCACTTTAAAGTTGTAGAGATGAGCTTTAAAGCAAAAAGCAGCAGCCTATTAGATATTGAATAAATATGCTGGGTATCATTATACAAAGTAGATATTGTGCAACTGCCAACTACTTAAATCAGAGACAATAATGGAGAAAAGAAGACATCAGTTTGACATGGATGTTACATGTGCAACTGCCAACTACTTAATACTAGATACTGAATAAATATGTTGGGTATCATTATACAATAATAAAGGATTTACATTATTCTTTTATCATTATATACACTATTTACGAAATACGTAAAATACGTATAAATCAGAGTTTGTTTAAGTTTATTTTTGAGTTTAATATGAGTTGATTTAATCAGAATTTAAAATTTATATTTCGAGTTAAGTCAAATTTATATAAATATTTAGGATATTAATATTATACATAAATACGATTCAGATTTAACTTGATGAACCTTAACTTTGTGAAACGATATGTTACCGATATGTATGACGTGGCTCACTTTTACTAAATGGAATTCAACTTAAAATTATATAAGTTCCATACTTTCTTTTACTGATATAGATTTAATCATTTTTGAAGAAAAATGATTCTGCGGAGAAAAATTAGTTTTGAGTAAAAAAAATTGAAAAAAATAATAACACAAAGGACGTCCCTACTGCAATCAAAGCTCAAAAGGTTGGCCAAACTCGCCCAAGACACTTGGGGAGATAATTAAAGAGACTTGCGGTGGTCGGTGGGTGGGGGTGGTGGTGGCAGATTTTTTTCACTTACAGGAAATCGAATCTGGTTAAAACCCACTCTACTTTACAGCATTGGCTGATTCAAGCTTTCACCGAAAGTTGACAATCATTTCATTTAAAGAAATTTTCCAGTTAAAAAAAATGAATATTTTGTGCTAAAAGGCTATGAATCAGTTCATGAATCTAATGAGACTTTTTAAGTTAGAAAACAACGTTTTGTAGCAATATAACCAAATAGAAGTGGTCCACAATGGCTTATTTCTAGCTACTCTACGACTTAGAAAAGCCATTCATTCTCAGAAGTGCCTTTTTTTTTTTTTTTTCTTGCTTTGTACTGCATGAAACTAATATCGGGGAAGATGACGTCAACTGGAACATCCAAAAACCTGGCTTATTACTAAATGATCAAACTGACCTGTTTTGTCGAGAATTTAACAGCTGCTGGGCCACTAATGTGTTGCTGTATTTTTATCCAGCTGCCATGTAATTACATTGTCTTCTCATTGTTCTTGATCGAAGAGCTGTTGGCAAAGATTTTTTGAGTGGATAGCCAGGGGGAAAACATGACAAGTTCTTTTGGAAATGCAACAGTAAGGTAAGGTCTCGGACAATGTCAAATCCACATTAGAATAGGATCCCTGATAGATTTTTAGGATGATCTATTTTCCATCGTCTTTTTTATGTAGTGTTTTATGGTACAATATCAGCAGCAGCACCATATAGAACATTTACTTGGAATAACGAAATATTTAGAATTTGTCCAGAAATGCAATATAGTATGAATATGGTCTTCATTATACGTTTTGATCAATATTATGAATATGGTCTGCATTATACGTTTTGATCAAATGGGTCGCTTCTTTCTTCGTGGATTTGTTTCCAAAGCATTTTTGTAAATGTATTTATTGGTATTCTTTTATCATTTCTTCCAACAAAGTTTTGGCTGCTTTATACCTTTCTTACTCAAACCTGGGTTGTGCTAAGCTCTAGCAGGCCTAGATTTTAAATTAATATAAAAAATTAAAATTATTTTTATTTATTTTTATAATTAAATTTAAATAAAAATAATTTTTATTATATATAAACAGTAACTTAGTTAGACTCGAATTATTAAAATATTTATCCAATCTCAGATTTATATAGACCGAGCAAGCTGCCCAACCTTTGGTCAGATCTACTAACATTACACCAATAAGTGATCCAAGATTTCAAGCTTTAACCTAAGAAAACAGGCATGCCTTTCACAGTTTTAACATTAAAAAGACAACTGATTGTAAGGCCAATAATGGCAACATCATTTAACCATTGCGTCATTCAAAGGTCACAACCATACAAACTTTATTTTACAGAGGTTGCCAAATTACAAAATGGAAAGGAATGATGCTGGTTTTTCATTCCTCTTTTCTTTTTCACCACCTTGGAAATATATTTCTGTATGTTGACTTACATTACCTCTACCAGCATATATCCACTGTCTATATATAAGCATGGTTACAAAGCTCGGGCAATTTAGCAAGAAGAAAAAAGAATCTGAATTCTGCAATTGAATCTCCCCGTTACTCCCATAGTTTTGCAGAAGTTGTCTTCGTCAAAGCAGTAGTAAATTGGCAAGGTTCAGATTTGAGCATATCCCTTGCTTCCAAAGCTCCAAAGCACAATTTTGTATTCATTTAAAACGATTGTAGTGCATATTAAGGAACCTTACCAAGCAGAAAAATCTTTAAATTCTCCTGGCGTGGCTTTCCTTCTCTTTGTTACAGGAATTGCTGTTGGATTGGTATCAACAACAGCAGACTCACTTTGGGTATTCCTTGCCTTTAAGTACTTTCCGACACCACCACCACCCACGGCTCCAGATACCACCGTTCCCGTACCTGGATTGCTATACCAAGACCCAACCTTATCCTGGAATTCAAAGAAAATTCCCACAATGATCACTTGTAAAGAAGAAATATAAGTTTTTTGCTCAATAAAATAAAATCAAGATCAGGGGGGTCCAAAACTAACATTATCATCATCCTCAGCAGTCTTTTCACCATTGCCCTTCTCTTTCTCTTCCTCTTCCTCTTCATCAGGTTCCGAATATGGATTTACAAATACTGTGACGCTAATTATTTTGATCTCCTCCTGCACAAGCAATGGAGGAAAATACACAGAATTAGGCTCGGAACAGAAGTTATCCAGTAGCCAATCCTTGTGAGGCATACAATCATCAGAATCAAAATTTTTCCTTACAAACAGTTTTTCAGTAGCAAATCATACATGATTGTAAAGGGATGCAGTAGTAAACACCACACAAACAGATATGCAAGACTTATTGTAAATAAAAACTGGTTTTGACCTCAATATCATTTCTTTATACACAATTTAACCAAAACAGAATATGAGGATATCAAACTTAACGGCTAACAATTTATACATGGAAAATGGGAACTTGCATTTGTATTAAAGAAGCAATCAACCAAGCCGCTGGATACTAAATACATGCTAAAATGGAAAAACACAAAAACTCAAGAATAACTAATTATGGAAAGAAAGACTACTCAACATCGAAACTCACCAGAGGTCGGTCATTGTCATCCACGGGAACCTTCTCCATAGCTGATAATGTGGTCAAGCCACCAACAACCCCACCAAAAACTGTATGTTTGAAGTTTAAATGATTTGCAGATTTGTAGAGGATGAAAAATTGTGAACCATTTGTGTGAGGGCCACTGTTTGCCATACTAACAACACCTCTTCCTGAGTGGAGCAACTTAGAGTTCACTTCATCTTTAAAAGGCTTTCCCCATATAGATTCACCTCCTCTCCCAGTACCAGTTGGATCACCACCTTGAATCATAAAATTCCTACATAAGAGAGAGTACAACTTCATCAGCATGAGTCAGACTTCTAAGCCAAGGGATGAAAACAGTAAACAGTATTTGAACAGAGCTATTGTCAACATACCGAATGTTTCTATGGAAGGCCACTCCATTGTAATAACCACGTTCACAAAGAGTAATGAAGTTCTCACATGTCCTTGGAGTTATATCACAATGCAGCTCAATGTTCAAATCACCATGTGTTGTATTGAGCTGAACATAACCTTTCTTTTTGGGATTTTTTTCAACTTTAACATACTCAAATTCATTTTTTGTGACAGGATCATAAGAGGTAGAAGTAAAGGATCTTGAAGCAGCACCAGTTGTATAACGGCTCTTTACCTAATAAACAATCTAATGTTAACACCGACCAATGCTCAAATTTTGTGTAGAGATATCTTGTGGCATTTTCTATACTAAAAACCCGTCACTGATCTAAAATGATAACTACGAATATCCATGAACATCTTCATAAGCAATTATCCTTTACCACTTTCTAGATAATTAATATACCAACTCTCACATAAGCTTACCACTATCAATTGATCGATGATAGAATTATAGTTATGGCAAGTCATTACCACCGGAATGTCTAATCAACAAATCAACAACAAGACAGTCTCTAAAGGACTACCAGTACACAGAATGAGATAGAAACTCAAAGAATTATAAAATATCCTTTTCAAATAAAAGACATAACTAGTTTGGGACGGAGCTCTATGATAAACGGTGATGTCCAAAGGAAAAGACATGAAAACGAGGAATTTACCAACTTAGCATTTACAGGTGCCCTCTCTCCAGCCATGTGCAAAGCAATCCGAGCAGCAGCTTTATCACTTGATGCAGCTTTTGCTGCAGCAGCACTTCTTCCGTGTACTGAAGCAGAAGCAGCATCTACAATACTAAATGCAGGTTGAGTTTTACTCTCCCCATTTGCTTCTGACTTTGAATCCTCTTTGATGCGAGACCTTGCAGCTAAAATGGCAGCAAGAGCAGCAGCCCTCTCATTTTGAGCCTTACTGCCACCACCTCCAAGCAGAGCAGTTTCCTTTGCTTTCTCGGTTCCAAGCTCCGCTAGCATCTGCTTAATATCCCCAGTGACATTTATATTATAGGTTGGATCTGAACTCATTTTCTTTAGTTCTGCAAAGGGATTACAGGAAAATCAAGACCATGAAAAAGGAGGGGCGGACATAGCTAACCCTACCAGCAAGCACGGCCAAAACAGCGACAAATACAATACCTTCATCATCAACCTTCAAACTATTTTTGACATGATCGAAATCCAAGGTAATCTTACTGTCAAGTGCATTAGGATTCTGCCGAAAATTACCAGCAAAACAAGAACCAACTTATTATCTTGATGTAATGCTGACAAAACAAATACAAAATGCATTTATCAAAGATAAACAGAATATAAATTAAATGTACTGCTTACCTGAATTGTAATGATATCTTCCTTAGTGAAAGGTTCATCTGTAAGAAGCTCTTTCCAATTTTTGGTCTTGATGTTTAATTCTTTAATTGCCTACGATAGAAACAAAAGAGAACAATATTATTGTGCTTTAACACATGTGACTATATGAGGAAAACCTTGACGACAGCAATAAAGTACAAACTAAACCTCATAACAGAACACATTTCCCGAAGTCTTCACAGCAACTATGTGCGTGTACTCAGTAAAGACTTTGTTCAACACAGGGCAATGAAACTCTCCTGCATTGAGGTAAGGCATCATTTTAATATTCTTGAAGCATGAAAAACTAAACCAAATGTACAAAGACAAAAGACCTCCAAAATAAACTAAATTCTAAAAAAAAAAAAAAAAAAAATGTAAAATCAAAAAGATCAGCATACCAACAAGGCTGCACATAAAACACGAAAGTGGACCATTGTTTAAGCACAGCACTTTTACCAAATTGCAACACTATAATCAATATGACGACATTAACAAGAAGAACAAGACCATTATCACAAGGTTTAAATCTACTACACGTGAGAATTCACAGTCTTCATGCATAATTTCACCAAGAGCATTTCAAACATTATTCCATTTCCGAATTAGTTAAAATGATTTTCACAAGATATGACTTGAAAATTATAACAAACATAAGATTTCTTATTACATGTACTTTCCCCACCTACTATCCTTCATTTTGAAGGATTTATAGCTGAAGATAACTAGTTTTACAGCAATTTACCTACTTCATGGTAATGAGAAAGGGACATCTTGACATAACCTACAAAATTTATACTGTGACACTCAAGAAAAGGCCATTACCTAGCAGTCTCTAATTCCAACTCTTTGATTTTCAGCTCAAAATTTAAACAAAGAAAAAGTATACTCTATTCCTGCAGGACATTAACTAATTAAAATAATATGAGGACAGAAAATAACTCCAAATGCTGGCAGAACTTGCATTCTTCAGAGACTTAAAATGAGAATAACCCATCCCATGGTTTTGTTTTTGCAATCCAAACCCAAGGTAACCATATAACATCCAGAATTTCCATGCCGTAGCTAAAAGAAGAGGCACACACTCAAGTTCGACCTTGTTGAAAAAGTTATAAGAAGTCATGTATAGAAGACCAAGATATTATTTTGCATAAAACTGCTGTATCACATGCAAAGAGCACATCATTAATCTCATGAACCTAATAAAAAATCTAGATAGCTATTAATTTATATAGCTCAAATAAACAATTCAAACAAATCTTTATTACACCATATTTTCTACTGCAAGGAAAAAAAGAAATATTTCAAACAAGTACTCCTATTTAATATAAATACCCACAATTTTATTTCTAAATCTACAACATGCTTTGCTGAAACATGACAGTGGCAATATATCACATGGCAGCTCAAGTACTACATTCGGTTCATCTTATTAAAAATACAAATTTGTAAATAAAAGTTTCTAACCTTCAGAATTCTTGTGGAAAGTAAGGTGGATGAGATCCTCTTGCTTCAATGGAGCACCAGTAACCGGATTTTTCCCGTACTTCCTAATATAAGGAATTATATGCCTGCAGCAGAAAAAAAAAATCCCTAAATTACATTCTATATATATATATATATATGTCAAAGCTTAAAATAACAATGAAAATAAAAAGATACTGACATTAAATCGAAGACGTTGCCATCCTTCGTGCATACAGGCAACTCAAAGGGCGTAAATGTAAGACTGAATAAGAAAACCAAAATAAATAAAATGTTGCAATTAAATAAGCATGAAGTTAACAAAGACAGAAGTAAATGTGGGAATGGAAAGTGAGGCATACGCGCAGCAATAGAAGGGAAGGCGTTTGAAAGGGGTGCGATTCTCTTTGGATTTAGCGCCGCCCCACTCGGTAGCCCACTCCGTCTTCGTTATGAACATTCGATCTTTGCTGTGCTGTTTCTTCCCCATCTTCTCGAGCTTCTCTGGGACGATTCAATTTCAGGGTTTCTGTTCCTAATAGCTTACTTTGCTGCAAATTTTTCTTGAAATTGCGTTGGGCGTTATCGCTATCACTAGGGTTTATGATTTGAGGGAGGGCGGGAGGGGATTTGGATTCTTATCTGATTAGGGATTATGAAGGGGGTTTTGACTTTTGACCGTTTGAGACGGGGAGTTCTGCTGAGTGCCGGTTCCGATAAGTACCGACCTTTTGAATCGGCAACCATGGCCCAATTTGAAGCCCGTTGAAATAACTGGGCCTTTTTCATTTTTTTTTTCTTTTCAAATCTTTCAATTCATGTCTCCTTATCGTTTCTTTTTATTATAATTATATTTAAAATATTATATATTATATAAATTTTAATATATTTGTGTGTTTATATTATATTATTAGCTTTAGTATTTCTTAACAGCAAGATTCTATTTTCTTTTATTCTAAAAAAATAAAGTTTTTATTTATATACATTGTAAAGTAATTAAGATTTTTTAAAGATTTATGTTTGATATGCTGAGAGTAACAGTGTATTAAATATAAACCTTTTAAATATTTAAAACTATGCTATTATTGCAAAAGAAAAGCCTACTATTATTTCTAGAATTAATTTTTTTGGATTAAATTTAAAATATTTATCTGACATGTGTGTAGATAAATATATATATATGTGATCCTTTAAACATACTTAAAAAAATTAATATATTTGTG